>JAODUK010003590.1:0-11348 GCA_027564635.1 Typhlichthys eigenmanni
AGTGTGTCTGCGATGCACGATGCGCTTCCCAGACTAAGTACAGCACTTTACTAAACTGTAGTAAACTGCTGTAAAGCATAACGTCTGAGTGTCGTAAATACATCCACTCCCAAAGGCTACAACCATGGATGTATTATAAGAAGCTACAACCGGCTAATATGGGGCTGGGGGAATTTGTCCTTAGATAGCGCACACGCCTTAGTATAGACGTCATATTCGATGGGCTAGCCTCATGAAAAAAATAAAATGTAAACATTGCGGTTTACGGTATCGGCGGTTGCTTGCCACGGCCTGCAGTTGGGTTAGCAACACTGCGGTATTGCAATATTGCGGTTTATATATTGCGGCCCTACTTTATGTTGCTATACAGTGTTTTAAATGATGACCACACATATACATTTTTCTTTATGTTGCTGAATATATAACCAACATGCTTCCAATATACTGTATTGATACAGGAAACTAGATTTATAACAGAAAGCTCTGTTGGACCACAGAATCCTTCCGGGTCACAAAACCATTTTTGATGAGTCTGTTTTATCCAGTTATGTTATGCATTCTCTGCCCTACTTCAGGTTTGAAGCCCTCTTACTATAAAGTAATGTATGACTCAAGGGGTCTTCTTTTATTAATACACTGTTTTCTCTGATACAGGCCCTCTCTCTTTGGTCGACAATATGACAAGACCACCGCTTAGAGATTTTCCTCTCTACCAGGTAACTACAATAGACGACTAGAACCACAATGTACACACACACACACACATGAACGGACACACACACACACTTCAATGGTGTTATTGCACCACTGACCAGCAGAACAGCCAGTAGCCCTCATGCACACACGCACACACACACACACACACACACACACGCACACGCACACACACACACACACACACACCATATTGTCTTTATGAGGTGTGAGCACAGGGTCTCGGTGTTCTCTAATCCTAACCTCATGCAATGGGCGTGGGGGCGGGGGGGAGGTTACATTGTTGGATTAATAGTTATTAATAATTTGAATCATTTTAAGTAATCTAGATAAATCAAATAGGTGTTTATAATACTAGTGGTTTCTTTTGTTTGAGGTCTTAAAGCTCTACTTTATAGCATGTATTAGTGTTAGAGACATGCATTGTAATATCAAGTTTAACTTTATGGAATATTTAAAATTTGTTCAAAATCGATGGAAGTAGCCTTAAAGGTAAAGTCCACGGTATCTCCTCGCGGTCTGCTAACTACCTGATCTGTGTGTGTGCTGAAGCAATGATCTGGTGTTTCTACACAGCCCTGGATCTGTATATGAGCACACAAAGTGGTGCAGACCGCACCACACAACGATATCCTAGCCTTTCCTTGCGTTTCCAAGGAGAAAGCTCCATGTGGTATTGAAGGAAGAGGTTTTTGTTTTGATCGAGTTTATCAAATATAAACAAGCTTTTTACAGAATGACTATAAGAAATATTGCATTTGAGTGTGGTCACTTTTTAGTTGATCACACATAATAAAAAGAATAACAATATTAGAATTGTCAATCTAATTGTCAATATATGTATATATATATATATATATATATATTGTTTCTGTGAAAATATATATTCTTTTGACCTCTTTCAAATTTACGGCTTTTATATTTGTTTTATACATTTTTTAAATTATTATTAATATCATATTTACTTTCTTTGATCTTATGGCAATGCTCTGTTTACATAGTGAATGGTCCCATTAAGCCATTACCATCATCGATTTAGATACATGTACTTCTATTTCGTTTGTATTTGAATAATCCCAGCAGTGTAGTAAAATAATTGCAAACTGTAATTAGTTATAGTTTTCAGTCTGTAAAATGTGAGCTATTTGACTACAGTAGCATTTCATATTATTTCAGTTTATGCTTAAAAATGTATGAGACGTCGACATTACACTGTAAATTAATCAATGTGCGATGAATATCTTTAAGTTTACATGTAAAATAACATGCAGATGCAGTGCATGTTTAGAAGACACTTGAGCAGCAAATAAGGTTATCCTTTTGTACAGAAACTCATTCATTGCCTCTCAATGTTCAGTTGTACAATACATTTAAATACACATACTAAAATTGTAATGCTGTAAGCATTAAATTATTAAATTGGTAGATGCCTCAAAATGTAAATTGACCTGATATGGGCATTTTTTCATGATATTAAATTACCTTTTATATTCTATGCTAAAATAGAAGACATTTGTGAGTAAAGTATGATGTAGTATGCAGTAAATTGAGAGTAAATTGGCACATCCTTGGTGGTGTAGTCTAATTGTGCTCATGGTTTTGTCAGGGCAAAGGAGGGTGACAGGCAGATGGTGAGAGCTGACACGTGTTTTTAGATCAGTTTAAAATTCAAATGCTCTGCATGTGTGAATGCAAGACACCTGGGTTAATCAACTGTGTGTGTGCGTGTGTGTGTGTGTGTTTGGGTCTTCTGAGTGCCATGCAATACTGTGTTTACCCATAAGCCTCTCTGTCTGTCTTATTTTATATTCTTGTTCTCTTGTGTCAGGAATACTGGCATATTACAGTAGCTGGCTGATCAGACACACACAAAAAATCATAATAATAATGAAGATTTTGGGGAAACTCCAAGACGCCCAATGTTTTGTCTTGATATGGATCATTATAATACTGAAAAAAAAAACTAAAAATGAATTTGACACTTAAACCATCCCAGATTTGATTCTTCTTCGTCAATCCTGTTTGCTCTTGCGTGCTCCGCCCTCCCATCCAGGCACTTTGTGTCAATTCAATTGGTTTTATTTGCAGGATGTGAAATGTAAGATCTCACTCTGTATACAGTATACTTCTCCTTCCTCCATGACCCCCCCCCCTCTCTCTCGCTCTCTGTCTCTCTCTCACCTTTCTTCAGAAATCTGGCATGGAATCAAGAGAGGAGTGCGCCTGCTGGGTTTTTGACACACTCTTCCTTTCATAAATCAAAACCAACTGAGGCAAAGCCAGGTTATTACCTTAGTTATGTTTTCTCGCCCTCTCCACCCCTTCCCCCACAACCCTCATCTCTCGGTGCTTTCATTTTTGTTCAAGGTCTATGAAATGCAGCACTCTGAAAAGAAACAGGGCAGGCAGTCGGTCGGTAGGGAGTGTGTGGTACTGTATTTGCAATGGTGTTGCCACGGAAATAAAGACGCAAGGTAAATTCTAAAAATTAATTGGTGAATTCTACAATGTTTGAGGAAGTATTGAGGACACACACACACACACACAACACATCATGTTATTGCAACAATCAACGTTGGTGCACTTATATACAGAGAACATGACCTCTGCCAAAGATGGGTGAAAGACTGACAGTGGCAAGTAAAAAGATAGAATGGGTGGAGGGGATACAGAGGTGGCTGTGATGGAGAACAAAGGGGATCATGGTCAAAGACAGGCAGAAAGAAGATGGATGAAGAGGATGGTGGATGAGTGAGAGGAAGGATAGTCAATAAACACATGGTGAGGAGACGTTAAGAAGATGTCAACAGTCTCTGCTGTGGCTGAAGACAGATATATGCGTGTGTCAGGGATGGGTGTACAGGCTGAGCATGTTCTTCTAAATGTTTACAGAAATGATTGGTTATGAAGGGTAATTGCATAAACCAAGAAGGTAGCCCTCTGAAGTGGATATAGAGATTTGGAGGTAAATCCAGGATAATAGGAAATAAACAGCAAGTACCCTACTTTAAAGTAAATTATATATTAATTGTCAAAGTATGGTACCATGGAAACAGTCTAGGTTTAAAGCAATGGCGGTCCACTGTGTTTTACCATGGCATTTTTTGACCATTTTAATTAAATCGCTACCTATGTAAACATTGCTAAATAAAGTTTTACAGATTTGATTCAACTCACCATGGTTATTTAAAATGTTGTATTAAACAACCAAACAAAATGGTGCTATACACATTTCCAAACACAAAATATGTTTAGTACTGTAGGTCTTGACGATCATTTTTTGTCATGTAATAAACATAACACATAAAGTAAGGAAATGTGTGTAAGGTAGATAATTTCTTTGTTTTAACCATGCTTGTTGGCAATACATCTTATACCATTGGAAAGCCTGATTCTTTCCCTTTAACATGGTACCAGATTAGTAAGGAACATGCATTTGTGAGCAGCAGAGCTGAGTACAGTATGTGGGTTGAAAAATGTGCAAAATCTTCTCTGACAATGCCAAACAGCTTTTCTTTGCTGTTGACGTTTTTGGTGTTGTTTGGTGAATTGTATTATTGAAGTCTGAAGAAAAATTAATTTATCAGTTTATTAGTTTAACAAACAGTAGCGTCAGTAGCGTGTGGAAGAACCACACACAACCACAACAGCCTGGCACCTCGTCCCCATGCTGGTCACCAGCCTGGTCACACACTGCTGTAGGGTGGCATCCCATTCCAAAACCAGCATTTGTCCGCCAATGTGGTTGTGTTGGACACTCGGGCACAAACGCCCAGGCTGATCCCACAAATGTCCTTACTTTTTGTGCGTAGTTTAAACTGTAAGCTAATTAGGTGCTTGCCACACAAATTAACCAATCGACTCTGTGTGAATTGTAAACACATACTAGACATACAAAGAAAAGCTACAGTATAGCTAGCTAGATGCTTGTTCCTCTTCAGAATAGCTGCGCTTGTGCTTTTGTAACAGCTCTTGTTTAATTGGCACCCTTCAAAGCCTGCATTTGGCTGCATACTCTCAAACATTCAGTGCAGGAATGATATACATACATGACACTCTATTCCCCAGGCTTGAGGCCTCAACAAGGTCCTGCTATATTCGTTCCAGACACCCATCTTCTCTCACCTGTGTAAATGACTGTGTGTAAACACACTCACCACACTAGCTTCATGTGGCTTGCCACTTCCCTTGATGGGTTGGGCTCTGCTAGGGAGAAATAGGCCATTTCCTGTATGTCAAGGGGGAAATATGCTCAACTGTAACCTACTGTAAGTCTTTCCAGGTGGTGGTAGATTTCACCTGGGTGCAGAATGTATCGCGTTCTGCAGGAGATGGAGTCTGAAGTGTATACAGTTTCCTGGTTGAATTTTTTTTTTCACAAACTTGCAAAGTAATTCACTTTATATGTTCAAAGCCAATTTGCACCTAATAGACTGATAAGGTAGTATTTGTACATGTTATTTCTGCGCTACACATAGCACCTGAGAACAACCCCGCAACATACTATGGGTATCCTACAGTATAGCATGCATACATACAGTACAGTATCTAGTCAACAACAAACCTACTTATTGAAGCAGCATTATACAGAAAGACATAACAAGAACATGAATAACAAGAATAATAGTACAGTTCTTAATGTAATTTTAATTTAATGTAATGTATTTGCAATGTAAATATTGTACAACTGATTTGTTAATCAGTTGTAGTTAGTTAGTTGTCGGAATTGTGAGTGCTACTCTGAGTAGTGCATGACTGAGGTCAAGTTCTGCTTTATTTTCAACACCATAAGTGTACTCTACTCTACTGTAAGATTTATGTTAACAGATTGAATTCAGTAGATCATGTTAATGAACCAATACAGTCTTAAACTGCTTTATAGGCCTACAGCTTGTCTGACAAGGTCACCTGCATAGGCTGCTCTTCCAATTTCCCTGCCTGACCCACGTGTTTGAGAGAGTGTGTGTGTGTACACGTGCGTGCATGACAAATACACATTCCAGCTACAGTGGAGACATGCCCTAGCTAATCCAGGGGCCAGGACATACACACAGTTTGGTTTCCATGACCTCAGCGTCATACTGTTGAAACTCACACTCGCCAGCACGCGCACACACACACACACTCACACACATGGATATACGCACATGCACGCAATCTACACATTGTCCTACTTTTACACTGCCTTCCCTTCCCCAGTTATTTTAGTTAAAATGTCACATTTGTCAGTTACTGTTTAGTTACTTGTTAACCTACTGGAATAAGTATCCACAGTGGAATGCCATAGGTGTTCCGTCATCTTTGAAGGAACACCATTAATTTAAATTCTCTTAACATTTTACCCAGTTTATGTTAACGCCTGGGCTCAAGACGGCTCAGTGAAGTGCCAGCTGCCAATTAATCATTCGCTGTAATTGCTCGGTCAATCATTCATAATCAAGCCATATTGTCTCTCTGTCGTGGCCTCTCATGTATCACGTGTCAGTCATTCCGCCTCAACCTGCCCTCTCCTCTTTTCTACCCCTCGTTCCTCCTCAAACTCTTTCTCACATTCCCTATTGAATGGCCTGATTCACCACCGTCAGTCAAAACCTGACCGCTGAACACGTCCTTCCCCTCCTTGATGGCCGGTTGTCATGGAGGTGCAGTCCAGAGGCCTGATGTCAGGGCCACTTTGTGGGTCAGCAGTTTTTATTGTTAAAGTTTCACTGAGGAGAAATTACAGAATTGAAAGGAAGAGATGTCAAAGATCAATGGAGAGAAAATAAAAAACGGACGGTGTCAAGTGGAGAAAATGGTACCGGAATTAGGATAAATGTCAAATTGTGTGGCTGAATATAGCCATAGTTTTGGGAAATGTAGATATTGTAGGACATTGAAGTAAAGTTGGTCTGTGATAATATTGAGGCTCATGAAATACATAAACTTAAAGCTAACTTGTGCTAACATTTAAGAGCATCATGTGAGATTGTAACCAAACAGCAAGAAAGACCATGTGGCTTTAGTAGCTGAATGGTAGATGGCAGAACAAACGTCACTAATCCTCCAGGCTAATCTTGATGTGATTGCTTCACAGACTCAAGTTGCATCTGATGAATGTGTGTTCCTGCATGTTTCACCCAGGTTGCTTTGTACAGTACTGTACATTCATCAGCATCATTCATGCAGCTGCATTTCTTTAAAGGTTTTTGTTCCGTATATTTCATTGGACATTTCAAAAGGAATAGGTAAACATGCCTTTGACACCTCTTATTTGATCAATATCCTGTAATGCAGTTGTTTCCATGCTCACCGGCATGTGTGGCTGTGTGTATTGTACAATTATAAAACGTATTAATCACACTCATTATCGTCTATAAAGGGAGAGTCAGAGAGCTGATTGAGTTGAGAATGCAGTCTCAGTATAGTCAGGAATGTGATACCATGGAATGTCTGTATGTCCACATACACTGTAGTTAGTCTACAGCACCCCTAGGGGCACTTGTGTGCATTACAGGGTGCATGTGAAGGTAAATTAAATACAATTTCTCAAGAATATTATTTAAATGACTGCTTGTATTTTTCTAAAAGGCCTATAAATAGATCATTAAAATGATGATACTGTATGTTTCATACTGGAGCTTACATCTTAAAAAAAAAGCTAACTGTCTCTTTCCACAAGTGTGTGCAAAATTGTTCAATTGGACAACCTTAAAAATGTAATGGTTATTTATTTTATTTTTGTTTCTGATATAGGGCATCTTGGTTTAGAAAATAATTGAAAGGGAATGCAATAGCTAAGAATGCAACCACTTGTCTACAGTACACCAGTGTTCTCCTGACAAGTCTCTAGCCTTCAAAGCATTGCTTAATGTCATTATTAGGGGCATCATTATATACAGTACCTTAAGGACACTTCACTGAAAGTGTTCAAGGGTCGTGAGGTTATACTAATATATAACCAAATGTCATATGTCATAATATTATTAATGTGAAATAAAATGCTTTATCCCATGGCTCTATATTATAATTGTCTTGGATATAAGCATTGATCTTCATTTATTCAACATTTTGTAGTGTAAACTTATAGAGATTTTGAGATGTTTCTGTATATATTTTGGTATTACTGTTTAGTTTTGATACTGCATGTGTCTGATGCATTGTTGCATAAATAATCATGTATAAATATATCACCCCCCTAGATAGCCTCATATATCTTATAACATAATCATGTAAGTTCTTAAAGCCTTGTCACATATCTAAATGATTAACAATGACTGCAAAACTCCTATTAAAGTATTAAAGTACATTTAATCATGAAAAGTATTTTGAGACTTGTTACGGCACCATCTTGATACTGGTACTTGATTATGTATTACTCATTTCTAACCCCAATTCATTAAAACACATTCCAGTTATTTACAACACCACTTTCAGCTACTGGCAGATACTGGTTTTCCCTGTATGAGGCACTTAAAACCCCATGCTGGCACTGAGTGCAACGAGACACAAATGGTTATGAATCACTTGACAGGGTCAGCCTTGGTCAGCCAGGTGTGCATCACTGCAGCAGAGGTAATAGGACATACTGTTCACCTTCCATTGTTGCTGGCCCCTACTGTATGTTGAAATATGAAGGTAGCAAGACAATAGATAAAAGGAGCTAATTTAAACATAAAGCTTTGTGAGCTCTAATCATGCCAACATGTCACGTCACGTTATAATCGTCACATCTGCCTCAGTAGACAAGAGCATACAATAATAAGCGAGAGTCTGGGGAGACCAGAGGTGATAATGTGAAATATTATTTGCTTTTTGTTTTTTTTTAATCCTGGCTGTGTTTAGTTGTCTCTTGGCCGATCTGCTGGTTCCCTTTTTCATTACCGACATTCTGTTTCCTGCCACTAATTAGCAATGGCTGGAGTGTGGGAGGGGGACACACCCAGCCATTATATAGAGCCCAGGGACCAATAATGTGGGGAGCCCAAGGCCTTTAAAACCTTTGGATGGGGAGAGAAAGCAAAAGAGGAAACAGTCTCCTGGTTGGCTTTGACCTTTCATGGAAATGTTCTTCCTCCTTGTCTTAAAAAGTATACAGTAGATTTAGTCAGACGCTCAATCCTGCCATTTTCCCCCCCATTTGTCTAATTTTCCCTCTCTCTTGCCACCAGACACATTTGCCACAGCAAGGCCCAATGTGAACTTTTGACAGGAGGCGAGCTCTTGGGTTTATTGCTAGTGTTGCTGTGAATGCCCTCATAAATCTAGCACTGTAATGTCTTTGAAACGCCTTCTAAAAATGCTTTGTGATCACACACACACACACACACACACACACGCGTGTGCACGCACACGCATACACACAAAAACACGGCTGTTTTCGCAACTTTGTGTGTGTCTTCTATCATTGTGTTACAGCGCTATATTTTTACCCACAGCCTACATTAAGCACACACACACACACAGATGTATTGTGGTTGTTTGTGCTCTCACAAGACACATCAGCTCCACTGCTTGTTTGCAGTTTTCCACTGGCATGTGTCCATCCCAAACCCATGGGAATTTCTGGATCAGCATCTCGTCAAAAGGCTGCTGGGCGTCAAACTACAGTATAAGACCAGACAGTGAGTGCACCCATGATGTTGTTATTAAGCAGCCTTTCTTTCAAAGTATTGTCTTATATTACGATAATATCTGTAGTATGGAGTTACTGAAGGTAACATAACACAAAGCTACACTGCAGACCAAAGTGGTGGTCTGGTCTTCAAAACAGTCAAATAATCAAATCAATCAGAAGAACAAACTGTGCTTTTGTACACGTTAATGGACACTATGCATGTTGTGTATTCGGTCTACTATGCCAAATTCTGGATTTTCAAACCTGGTTGTATTAAACTAAGGGACGCTCCATAGTTTGTGGTTGCAAACTCATTTTGATGGGAAACTCTATGAGCACATGCCCTATGGGTTGCACTGTGCTCTACTCTTGCCCCATATCATTTGCACATGCAACATTCCCCCTACACAGTTGTGTTTCAAACATAAACTGTGAGCTATAGGGCAGACATGTCCCCGGCTTAGAGGACACAGTAAACACAGTATAAACTAATCATCTTTTACTTTAATGCACTTACAGTATACATATTCCCAGATGTTATCCAGCTAAATGATACACACACAGTAAATACCACACAATTGACAGTAATTGGAGTAACCATGCTACAGTAACACATTTGCATACTGTAATGTGGAAGTTAAAAGGGGATGATAAATCATATGGTCCATGTGTTTATAAAGTCCTGGGGGCTTGAGCAGAGGATTCTGTACATTCAGAGGCTGTGCACGTACTGTATACAGCTGATAAGAACGTGCACATCAATGCAGTAATTGGAGGCTATACAGGAGAATATCCCAGACCAGGTAGCATCATGTATGCAGCCTGTTTACTATACGGTACATGTCTCTGTCCCGGCCTCCCTGCTCTCACTTTGTTTGCCGTGAACACTCTGATCATATGAATCATTTACAACCTTTAAATCCTCTGCAGCTATTGGCTGCGTTGGAGCTCTGCCATTCTCTCTGTCTCCACGCTTCGCCCTCAGGTGACCATGGGAGGGTTTTATACATCACCTCACCTGCTCTCTCACGCTCACTGTCTCCGGCTGGGTCACAAGGCGGAGCAAGACCTGATCTCTTCCCCCCTCTCTCTCTCTCTCTCTCTCTCTCTCTCTCTCTCTCTCTCTCTCTCTCTCTCTCTCTCTCTCTCTCTCTCATTACGATCTTCTCAGTTCCAGGCCTGTGACCTCCCATAGGCCTGCTTGTAAGCTCTTTTTGGCTGTGCAGCATTTTCTTCAGCAATTTCTTTCTTATTTAGGCTGCTTGAATTTATATTCATACACAGTATGGGCATGCATGTCCACTCATTGGTAGGTGTGTCAGTCTGTGTGTGTGTGTGTGTGTGTGTGTGTATGTGTGTGTGGTGCATATGAGGTTGGTTTTTGGGACTTATAATTAAAACACATTGGATTCACAACTGATTAGTGTTCTTTTTGTAGATGTGTTTTACGCATGACCCTTGTTACAAAGACAAAATCACATGGGGAGACACTTTTGGCCTCGCAATTCAAGCGTGGAATAATTTCTACTGCTCTTGAATTAGACATTATTTCTCCTTTTGTGCCATTAATCAGGTCTGCTGCTTCGATTGCGAATAATTATATATTTTGTACATTCAAAGGAAAGAGCTTTTGTGAGAAAAGACATCGTGTGGGCAAGTCAATGAAACATCAACACAAGGGCAACAGCACATGTGGCTCTGAAGAATCATTTAATTTTCAATATTCAGCTTCCATTGTTGAAAGCTAATGCTGATCTCTCCAATATTACTACTGCTAATCAAACTTCAAAGGCGCGCAGTCTTGTTAAAGCACTTTTTAATTGTGATAAGGAATATGCTTTCATGGCTAAACCCTTCTCCCCTGTTTGTCTGGACAGAGCCTATAAATATTGAGTATTTCTTTTCATTGCCTATTAAAATTAGAATTGGTCACATTTTTCACTGTCAGCGACTTCCTTTGAACATAGACATGTGTGGGGGGGGGGGGGGGGGGGGGGGGGGGGGGGGGGGGGGGGGGGGGGGGGGGGGGGGGGGGGGG
>JAODUK010003591.1:0-11347 GCA_027564635.1 Typhlichthys eigenmanni
AATCTCCCGCTCCAATGTCCCCTCACTCGCGAACAAGACCCCGAGGTACTTGAACTCCTTCACTTGGGGTAAGGACTGCTGTGCAGTAGGTTACGTAAATCTCCCTCCGGTTGGAACAGACTGGAATGAGCCTCGCAATTAAACATTATTATAGGTTACAAAAAATAACCTTTGAAATTTAGAGTTGGCGACACCAGCTATCTTTAACTAAGTAGAACATTAACTGATTATATACTTCCTGACAAATCCAATGCTAACCTGCATAAATAAAGCTTTACTCAGTGTTGTGTGATTTGCAGATTTGCCCTGCGACTGTGGAGCCCCCTAGTGGAGCCATCCAGCCATGCCACGTTAGGGAGGCCATGAGGCGCTACAACTACCGACACACGGTACATGTTCACGCACGCACGCACAAACGCACACACATTAACACAAAAGGCTATTCTACCCAGCTCATTTGGTGCACCATTTAGCTCACGTTGTCGCTAAACAAGATAGGACTAGCTAGAACTAGCTATTAGCACTAGACACAAGCTAGTGCATGTTGTAGCTAAACAAGATAGCACTGGCTAGAACAAGCTAATAGCACTAGCTACAAGCTAGCTCACTTTGTAGCTAAACAAGATAGCACTAGCTAGAACTAGCTATTAGCACTAGCTACAAGCTAGCTCACTTTGTAGCTACAAGTCAGCACCAGCAAGCACTAGCTTGTTGCTAGCTACTAACTAGCACTAGCCAGTACCAGCTACTAGCTAGCTCAAGTTGTTGCTAAACATGTCAGAGCTGTACTGTGGCTTCGGCCTCACTAACAAGCACCATCAATCAAGCTAACAGTTACAATCAGGTCATTTAGCAGGTGCTTTTACACAATGCAACTGACAGCGAGTATTACAAGGAGCAGATAGCGGTTTATAGGCTCAAGGATGTAGACTACAGTAGATCTGCAGCGGTTGGCTTGATCTGGTTGGTGGGACAGATGCTTTGTTACGTAAAACCTCCTATTCTGACAGGTTATTTTTGCCTTTGTAGCGAGAACATCCTGAGCTGAAGTAAAACATTACTAGTTACCATAATAATATGACCTGGAGTGTTGCTGTGCTGCTGTCTTTCAGAGCGCCTATCGCAGAAGTGGCATGGCGTTCCTCACCTGTTGAAGAGACTAAACCCAAAGCACTCTCTTCACCGACACACACATGCACAAACGCACAAACGCACACACACACACAGCTGGAATATATTTTTGTTATTTTGTAATAAATATTTCGTCTCAGTCACTCGTGTCATAGCTTTCCTACGCAGCATTGGTACGATTCATCTGTGAATGTCTCACCTAGACATGGCATTTACATATTTTCATATTGATGTCCACTGACGTAGGACGTATAACATTTTGTTTTTTATTGTTGTTTACTCTGAGTCTGAAGCAGCATACCCCTCCTGTTATTGAAGTTATTAAAGCTAATGTACAAATAAGTGCATTCCAGTACAGGCCACTGTCCAGCACTGGTGACCGTTTTTCAGCAACATAATTACTATCTTTACCTATGTATGTCTATAGGTTTTCCCCAGTGTGAAATCTTATCCTTGTTTACTTTTCCGTTTTTAGTAAAGCAGATATGAGCTAGACATAGAAAAAACATTATTGCCCAGTTCCAGTACTGTTTTGTATGTGCAAGGTAAATACAAGGGTTCCTGTGTTTGATTTGTTAGCTACTGTGTGTTGTTTGCTATATTGTTGAGAAGTGAGTGCTGTAGACACCGTTGCCAAACATATACTGTAGCCCTACGTGGTCAGATAGTATATTTATATTGTTAAACATATGGAAAATGCTAATATAACAAAACATGCTTGTTAAAGATGGTATAGGCTATGTCATGGGCCTAATATAATTAGGAGGGGGGGGGGGTCTGTTATTGCTACTAGCAGAATTCATCTCAGTTGTTAATTCAATGTACGGTATAATCAGCCCATAAGGACTTTGCTTAGATGCAACTAGTTCTGGCGTTCTGGGGAGTTGAGCAACAGCCCACTGAACTATAATCACTCGTGCTGTAATAATATGAACCACTGCAAAGTAACAAATGAACTACACCTATATTGTACGTTTTATTGTATAACCCACAGTGTTTTGCTTTCTGGTATCACAAACAGAATAAGAAGGTATGAAACCGATGGACGCTGAGGGCGTTCTAGGGCCGTCAGGGGGGCCGGTTCATCTCAGACCGCGGTGACCGTGGTTACCAGCTCCGGGGGGAGGGGGGATGGCGGGGTGCCCCGGCCCAGCAGCAGGAAAAGGCGGCCCGTCCAGCGGTTACCACGGTTACGCTCAGCCGCCAGCGTGAACGACGGCGACGCCCAGGCCGGAACCCCCCCCTCGAGAGGTGGCACGGCTGTCGCCCCCGCCGACGGCGAGGAGAAGGGAGGGGGGGGCCCTGGGTGGGGCTCAGCAGGCAGCATCGCCAGGAGTCTCTGGTCCTGCTGATCACGGGCCTGGTGAAAGACTGAGAAGCTTTAATTCACCTTGACAGCCCCTGTGCTGATGTGCTGCGGTAGACATGAGTGAACTCAGCAGGCATAGTGACCAGTAAGACCAGTAGACTGTGACCATAGTGACCAGTAAGTACCCTGTCATAGTTGAAAACCTTCCATCTCTGGTTGAGCATCTTCCATCGGTGGAAGATGCGAAATACAGACGGACCCACATGGAAAATCAGGCCTGGACACAAAAAGTATTATCATTATGTTGAATACAATATAACTGACACATATTTTATGAGGGATGAAAGGTAACTATAATTAACTGATACAATGTTGGTGATATACATTAGATAATCTGCCATTTTTGTTACTTACACTATATTGATTATGTAACCAGGTTTAAAATGTTATTATTTTATATATGTTGTTTTGATTGAAATATCACCAAATCCTTTAATCTTTAAGAATTTCTGTTTGATTTGTATATGCTTTAAGTGTTCATCAGGTATAGACTACCAGTACTGTAGCTTTAAGACGTCGTCGTTAGGTGACGTCACCGCTAGGCGAACTCAGTCTGCACTACCGCCACTGAGGAGCGGCACGTATGTTTTTCTGTGCTGTAATATCTTACCAGTCTTATAGAATAACACGCCTAATAACTCAGTCATATATATATTTTTTTTTTTTTTTGTTAGTATAACCATATTGTTACGTTGTTAAGCATTTGACGTTGTTAATATTAGGGTTTGATAAGTCAAATGTATGAACATGCTGGGCTCATGCTACGGGGTTTCTCCATGTGTGTTTTGCTAACAGGGGATTGACCGCTGTCAAACCATACCTGTTTGTACAGGTATGGTTTAATTGTGGTTTTATTATTTTCGATATCTAAATTTGTATTAATTGCGATAGACAATTGATTGTAATATGGATGATTTTTGTTTTAAGCAATTGTATGTACCATCAGAGTCTGCACTAACGCCACTGAGGAGCGGGGATTGACCGCTGTGTGTGCGGGTGTGCCGCATGTTGGTCTGTTGAACAGGTGCTGATAAAGTACATAAAGAACCTTCAGTCACAAATGGAGTCAAGTCTTCTCTAAGGCTTAGAACCTAACCGAACACAACGCAGAGGATTAACGGGTTCATAGACCATATTGACCAAATCAAAGAACAGAGTAGAGCCCGTTACAATTAACAATTTGTGTTACTTCCATCTATCGATACAGCATGCAATATTTGTTACTTTCACTCATCGTTGAGCTCTGTTCAGAATGATCTATGTGGCATGTGTCCCCTGTGAGTCTGCTCTAGCGTTCACCACGTTGTGGTTGGCAAATCAACCAGCAACTGGCGTGATCGCACTGAAGTCAAGCGTTTGCGAACGTTCAATCACATTCACGCTGTTTTTTCTGTTTGCTTTGAGTTTGCGTTCGTGTTTGGGAACACAAGCGAAAGGTCTGAGGGGGTAGTTTGCGGCGAACAGACATTGACGCACACCGTTCAGATGTCGTGTTCAATGCAAACTCGTTTTGCCAATTCTGAACGCACCTCAGGCTAGCTTATACTTGCGTTATGTCCTGTTCTCCAGTATGGTTAGCGGCACAATAAATGCATGACATGGAAAACATATAATAACTTCTGGAATTTAATATAAAAAAAAACAAAACAACATATCTCACCTATGGAGACCACGTCCATGAACATGTACATTGCGTAGCATGCATAAAAGAGAACGTCCTGGGGCTGCCAGCGGCCGTGGTCACTGACCAAGGACCAGATCAGCCAGGAGAAGCTGAAGACCAGGAAGAGGACGCCCAGCACCGCCGCAAGCAGCTGCACCATCTCCAGACTCGTCACCGAGATCCTCTGCCACTGGGGGGCAGCAGAGAGCAGACAAGAGAGGAGAGTGGTTGTGTCGGATCGAACCCAATTTCCCCATGGAGAAATGTAAACACTAAAGGCATAGTAAGTCGTCATCAACAAAGCTTGGTAAATTGTGACCCAAATCAAAACGCCTCTCCCTTCAATGCTCCTTCAGATGCTCCGCCCCCACACATTGTAAACCCATTAGCCTTTTTCACGTTTCCTGGGTACGACTTCCACTTCAGCGAGCTGAAGTGCATCAGTGGTTTCGGTCGGATTGTAAACGTATTGAAAATGCTAAAAACGAAGAGGAGGGCTCATAGTTCTATGTTTGCTGCGTACCTTTAAATACCAATTCTAGCAGAAAACAGCCTAGTTTCCATTACATTGCTTTCCAGCAGATGAGGACCTCAAGAAGAAATTTACCATCGCTATTCGGAGGGATGAGGGGCCAATGTTTAAAGTATTGTGGTGCAGTACCTGCGTAGCACCCATGTCTGCAGCACTCATTACCCCACCGTGATGCGTACGTATGGACCGTAAGCAGGATGAAACCGGAAATTGTGATGAAATGATTCTTCTTCGCATGTGACAGAGGCCTTTTGCAAAGGCTATGACATTGTTGTTGGGCGCCGTCCGCACCACTATGTTTCTGTTCCTATTTAAAACAAACTAACATTTGAAGTAAATAAGCTAACATTTAGAGTAGATAATCACACACACCACCAGCAAGGCAGTTGACATGAATGCAGATCAATAAAATAAAAAGAAGCTAAACTGTCATGAGACAATGCTCTTTTTTTTGTCTTTCTACCAAACTCTTGTGCCACTGCCTACAGATTCTGCATATTGATATGCAGATACCTGTGTCTGATTCTGAGATCCAAATATAGTCATAGTGAGCTAGCTGAGCTTCTCACCCTATCTCTAAGGGAGAAGCCAGCCACCCTTCTGAGAAAACCCATTTTGGCCGCTTGTACATGTGATCTTGTTCTTTCGGTCATCACCCACCCTTCATGACCATAGGTGAGGGTAGGAACAAAAATTGCCCGGTAGATCGAGAGCTTTGCCTTCCGGCTCAGCTCTCTTTTCCTCACAACGGTGCGGTAAAGCGATTGCAATACCGCTCCCGCTGCTCCGATTCTCCAGCCAATCTCTCGCTCCATAGTCACCTCACTCGCAAACAAGACCCCGAGGTACTTAAACTCCTTCACTTGGGGTAATGTTAGGTACAAGAAATATCTATGTTTTATAATATTTTGCATAAGGTGCTATAGGCTCCGCCGGTATTGTATCTTGAATCCTACTGCATTCGCATGTTTAAATAAAAGACATAGATATAAAACACTAAACACTACCTGCAGGGGGTTCTTGGTGCTTATGCGGACCACGTGATACTTGTAGTAGCAGAGCTCACAGCTCCAGTATCCTCGCTGACTGACCCATTTAATGAGGCAGGGCTTGTGCACGCAACGCACCGAACCACTGCAGCGACACGGACTCAGTAGCTCCCCCTGCAGGACAGCCAGGAGAGAAACACAAAAGTTAATATCCAGATGATTTTCAGAACTTTGCACAATATTACTGTAACAGAATTATATTAAATTAGCCTACATTATGATTGTGTGTGTGTGTATATATATATATGTGTGTTATATTTTTTAGTAAATATAATCTAACACAATATTCAAGAAATAATTTCAGTCTTATTAAGGTTAATTGGCTGAGTTTACGTCATGATTAACATTATGGCTAGCAATATTAGCTTGCTGTAGAGCCCGTGAGCTATCTTGAATTCTTCGCTAGAGTAGACTAAGCCTCCGTGCTTTATCAAAGTAAAAGAAACGTCCATATTTAAAAATAAAGTTATTCTTATGCATAAATACCGAGAATATATGAATCAAAGTCAAACAAAATGTCATGTGAATCAAGATGACGGCAGGGGGGCATATTAATAGGCTTTTTATTATAGGGGGGCTTCTTACCCCACGCTACCCTATATAATTTATGAAGTGTTTATGCTAGCCTATCATTTCACGTTCCCATTTACTATTAGTACTACTACTAATTAGTAAAACTATCACACGCATGCGCACAAACACTTTTGCACCTGCTCGGGCCCCTGGAAGCAGATGCGGCAGACAGGACTGCCGCTGCAGCTGTGAATCGACGTCCTGTCTTCCAAACCATCTGAGGAGGAGGTGCTAGCAGAACAGTCCAGCGAACCGGGCTGAGGTCCTCCAGCAGGTGCGCTCAAGTCGCCGTCCAATGGCGTCTGCGGCATTGGGGCGCTCATCGGGCCGATATGAAGCAGTGGTAGCGGCCCGAGCGACATCACAAACACCGTCAGATCGACGGCAGTAGCAGTATCTCCGGCAGCGGCATGCACGCTTCGCCCAGCCTCCCAGTAGCATCAGCGGTCGGACCAACAGTCCCATAAAGCTCCCCAAGCTGACTAGCAACAATAACATGTGGCGGTTGGTTCGGTCGAATGTTATAAACAAACAAATGCAGCCTAAAAAATGCAGGTTATTAACAACATGCGAGTGACGCGACACAAGCTATATTCTCTTTTCATAAACTAAACGGAGCATGCACCTGACCTATCACCAACATGTTATGTTCAGCAATACATTGTAGCCTACATTTTATGGCACTAGTAGGCTATCCTAGAATAAACTATTGTAAATTATGAAATTATTTAAATTGAACAATTGACTAATATTTACTGTAATCTATGTTCTGTGCTAGACTAGCGAGTAATTACCTATGCAGGAAAAACCCTGAACTGGATTTATATAACACAATGGCTGGACTCAGTCAAGTCCAATAAGAATCCAAGACAAGTCCGCGTTCAAATACTAACGAGTCCAAAACAATACTGAGACATAGAAAAAGTGTCTCAAGTCCGAGACTGGACTCGAGTACTACAGCCCTGTCACGTGTACTAATTATAAAGAAATAATTACCACATCATATAACATTCTCAGATGTCTTTAAAGTGGAAACAAGATTAGAACAACATTCTAAAATGATATTACATTATTTGCAACGCAGTCTCAGAAATAATCCCAATACAATATATAAATTGTTTATATTATTTAATTTTTAAAGTGTGACTAAGAATGCCATTTGTTTTTATTTCAGCATTGTCTGGCCTACCGCTGTTGGTGAGGCTCATTAACAGTGCTAGTTATTTCACTAGCAGACATACATACACCTAATACATAGTATGCCAAGCCCACTGCTAGGGCAAGCAACACATTTTATTGCATTTAAATAAATCTCAATTGATTACAAAATTATTCTTCCAAAACCATCAGATTTCACTTGAGGGTTCCCAGATAAGTAAAGCAGGTCTTGAAAAATCAGGATGGTTTTTAATCCCAGTGACTGGTTTACTACTATAGATCATGAAACATGTTTATCCAATACAGTCCTTAACTCATCAGGAGGGAAAACACTGATTCCGTGTCTGTGTTATCATACAATACTATACACCAAACTCACAAGGAGGCTTCTGCTTTCCTTTACAGGAAAACAGGTACAAGGACAAGATTATGCCGTTAGAACAGGTCCCAACTAGCACACGAGACAGAAAGACAGCGTATCGTATGGTCAGCCTTCAGTGTTGTGTAGGACCTGTGTAGTGTGTTACGTTGATAAGGTGTGCTGGGTGCTTCAGCATCCATTATGGCCGACAGGATGTGGTCTCCTCCTCGTGCCTTCCCAGCGCCGGCCACTAGGCTATAAATACCTGAGGCATGTTCAAACTGGCAAACATGATTCAGAACAGTTTTCCTGTGTGCTTCAAGTTCGCCGGGAACTACCTCTACTACTGTGTGTGTGTGTGTGTGTTACGCACGTGTACACACACACACACGCGTTCTGAGGAGGTTGTTCTGGGCGAACACACGCAGAAGTTTAAAAGTTTAAATTATTATTATTAGGAATGTTTACAAAAATGTTATGATAAACGTGGTGAAAATGTTCAAAGCAAACGTGTTTGCCTCAGTTCGCTGAATCTGAACACACCTCTGATATAGAACAGGTAATAAAAACAGAATGGGGGGGTGGAGTGGACTTTCCTTCTACTCTAAACAAATCTCTCAGAGACCAAGTCTGGCCTTCTCTCTGCTGAGGCCATCTTGAGACATCACTGCCATCTTCATCGCTTCTATTCCAGTTCTACCAAAAGGTCTCCTTCCCCCACAGTCTCCCCCGGTTTACAGTGTACACTCTTGACCTGAAACACGCACAGACACACGCACACACACACACACACACACTTAACGTCTATGTGGTTCACCACAATAACCACATCACTGCGTGCCGGTGTCATAAACAAAACAAAGGGACCAAGCACCAGGGTTGGGATGGCTTTGCAGAACACTGCCAGAGTCTACAGAGCCAGAGAATTGTGGTGTTGACCATCTGACATGTGACAGGTGTGTTTAGATGAGTCAAGTTGAAAACAATGTTTTATTAACTCCTCAGCTGCTGATGAGTAAACATACATTGTATGGCTTCATTTATTTGTATTATTACCTTGTCAGTTGATGAGCTACATAGAAAAAAATATATATATATTTTTTTTGTTTTTTACCTTGGCAGTCTTGGCAGCAACCATGCTATTCTGCATCTTCATGGCTTCAATCACACAGATCTCCTGACCTTCCGCAACCTACACACACGAACATGCACACGCCACCATGGCAGCCTATGTTAATACATACACAATGGTAGGCTTGCCTTAAAAGCATTCTGTATGACAGGTGAAAAACGTGACCAAGTGTGTTTATAAACGTGACCAGGTGTGTTTATAAACATGTGACCAGGTGTGTTTATAAAACGTGACCAGGTGTGTTTATAAACGTGACCAGGTGTGTTTACCGTGTCTCCGGGCATAACGGACACAGCCACTACTGTGCCCGGCATGGGCGACCGCAGGATGCTGCTGGTGTCTTCTGGAACCTTCTCTGGCATGTAGGAACTCAGCTCAGCAGCCATCTTGGACAGCACACGAAGCTTGAACTGCATGCACACGCACACACGTACAAACACATGGCCAAACCCATTGATATTGTACTAGAAAGCAATAAGAAAAAGATAAGACACAACTGGGTTCTTCCCACTGGGTCCTAGAAGGGCCGGGGACATCGCTCTTACATGACACACATAACAACATAACACGAGATAAACATCACAGAAACATAATTTCAGTCAGGACTACTTTGTCAAAGTACAATTTTTTGATTATGATTATATATTTTTCAAAATTTTGATTATAGTGGCATGTTATCCTTTCAAAACCTTTATTCAACGAGAAAGAACTGGCCAGGAACAATAAACACTGGACAAGAACATAAAGGCTAAGAACCACCGATCGAAACACCCACAGATTTGGCAAGGCTTCACGTAAACAAGGGTATTAGTGGATTCCTCAGAATGACATGAGTGTGGGGATGAATTACCGAAGTGCCCATGTACTGCAGTGTGATGGCTCCCGATGCATCTCTGGACAGACACTGGAAGATAAGAACAATAGTCACACGTGCCTGCTCCCACAGGAGCATTTATAACCGTCATTAACACACTGGAGTTTTGTTTATCACACCAAATATGGCAGAGAATAAACTCTCAGCCAGGAAAAGACCCCCCATAGGGTACAAAGAGAGCGAGCATCCATGACAACCCCATGATGACTTAATTGATGTCATGGTGTTGGCACTGATGCTCGCTCTGTTCTGACACGGCATGAATGGAGGAGTTGGGGGGGGGGGGGGGGGGGGGTTTGAACGTGCCCGTAGAGGAAGCAGGTGAGGACGGGCAGCTGAGGGCGCTTATACTAAGACACCCTGAACCAGTTTAGCCAAATGTATGCTTAGCAAGCGATCAGCTGAGCCGTCAGCTGATCAAGACCAGCTGAGCCGTCAGCTGATTTAGCTAAGTGGACGCACTAACGTCCTCCGACTTTCAACTGTCGCTGGGCGATTTTGTAGCTGAGCATAGCTCCACCCACTGTCGCTGGCTCACGTTCAAAATTAACGGTAGCTTGTCTCTGTAGCTGTAGCGAGCGGACAGTGTGAACGTATACGCTGCCGTCTCCCTGCCGTGTGAGGGTGGCAGGACACCCTGAGCGACGGTGCGTACGGGACGGAGCTTTACCTGCAGCATCCTGCGTGTCCCGTTTATGGTGAGGGGCAGCAGGCTGGAGGCCAGGTTCCACTCCCCGCTCACCTCCACCTGCCCTCCCTCCACCTCCACCTGGGGAGGGAGAGAGAGAGAGAGAGACAGAAAGAGAGTCATTGAGTCATGTCATTAACATTACTTCCACATATGGTTTCGTTGCTGCTGCTGGGGCAATAAGAAATTATCTTGTCAATAAAGGATTTCTTTAACCGTTTACACTGCGTGTGCAGTGACATCATAGTGATCCCTGGTTTGACCGCGATGTCGGCCAACTGTCTCTGTGCATGCATGTGTGCGCATACGTGTGTGTGCGGATGCATGAATTTGTGTGGGTGTGTGTGTATGTGTGTGCACATACCGTGTATGTGTTCCCTGACCTGGTCACAGCCACGCTGTGCCTCTCCGGTCCAAGCTGGACGCTGAGCTCCCACCGGCGCCGCTCCTGAGGGGTGGTGGTTACCCTGGAGACAAACACACACACGCACACACATGGTGAGTTGTCTCTGATGCCAGCACGCCCATATAAGGACTGCCAGCGCAAATGCCCCAACCAGTGGCCCCAACGCTCCCAATGGCTAAAATGAACGAGGTCTGTCACAGTCTTCCTCCGGGCTATTGTCTCACTGTTACCTAGGAGACCGTCTCTAGTCTCAGCCCCTTCATCAGCACTACGTCACAGAAGAGACTGTCTCTAGTCTCAGCCCCTTCATCAGCACTACGTCACAGAAGAGACTGTCTCTAGTCTCAGCCCCTTCATCAGCACTACGTCACATAAGAGACCGTCTCTAGTCTCAGCCTCTTCATCAGCACT
>JAODUK010003593.1:0-11345 GCA_027564635.1 Typhlichthys eigenmanni
TATCGGGGTGTAAAGAGAATTTCAAGAAATAATACTAAATGTGCTTCTGAAGCAAATTACATACTCATCCTTTAAGACAGTGCTTATATACTGCTTACATTTGCTGGACATAAGTCACCCACCTCCACACATTCATAACCTTAATGGATGTGGAGACATATCTGCTTGGCTCATTTCTATTTTTCTCTTACGGTTGAACTGAAGTAGCCTAAACTTACAAATATATAAAAACCCCTGTCTTTTATTGTACATTTGACTCAAAGGGTACTACTGTGTAAAGCAAAGATGTCATCACTTCATTAGTATCTCCTAAAGCGCTCTATTATCACGTGTAAATACATTAGCGCTCTACAGCGATATAAGAAAAATGCTTTCCTGCAGTACACATACCATGTAAACACACACACTGTGTGTATTTGCTGATAGCCTGGGGTAATTCTCAGAGTTGGCACATAGGTTCCAGAATTAATGTTTGTTATCCTACAACTGCTGCTCTAATCATCCTCTTTTTTAATCTCTTCCTTCCAGGAAGTTTTACAAACAGAATGTTGCAACTATTAGAGTTTGTCCCCACGGTGCCCGCAGTTATATAGGAGGGGCTAACCAACGCAGGGAGGATCTAGGGGGCTAATTGGTTGGATATGGGATGTGGGGTTCATTCGAGAGTGATGCCGGGGGGTGCTTTAGCAATAGGGCCCCCACCAGGAATGGCCTCGTTGCACATATTGCAGAAGCAAACATGGAGTTAGTTAAAAGTGATCAGTTTTTAGATAGAAACATACACAGCATGGGATGCATTCTTTAGGGACGTTGCTCTCTCCTGTGTCCAGTAGGGGCATTCGCCAAGGTCTGACCGTGAACCGCAGCAAGGAAATTGGCAGGGAGTAGCGCTGGGAGATTAGAGATTACCTCAGATTGGCTCAATTTAGCCCCAGCAGAGCAACACATGCCCCTTATAGTGTGGAAATGAATCACTAGATAGAGTTAGCATAATATACTAGATGGATTCCCACCAACACACAGTCATTCTGTGCAAAACACAGTGGAAGCGTGACATTGCGGGAGTCCCTTGGGAAACTCGGGGAGACTTCTCACAGCCTCACAACACAACAAACAAGCCAACATTCCTGGAATCGCTGGCAGGGCCCTCGCTGCTGGGATGACATGACACATGCTACTTAAAGCTGTAGTAAGCGATTGTAAGCAAATACACTTTTTGTCTGTTATCTTGCTGTTATCTGTGCATGCTGAAAAGATAATCCGGTATTTCTATACAGCGCTAGGAACACAAACAACAATGCCCTAGCATTCGCAATCTGTTTCCAATGTGGGGACGGGGCTTCCTATATGACATTGAAGTGTGACGCATTTTTGTTTTGATTTGAGTTTGAAGTTAGCGAGCGTTCTGGAGAATTACTATGCGTTTAAGAGCCTTCAGATGGAAAGCGGGACAAGGTGACAACGTTTAGCGCATCATCATACCTGGCTTTGCTTGACAGAGGGCCAGCGATTAGGCTGGGGTGGCGGGGCTCTGGGGGGAGTACGCTCTACAGCTCCAGGAAGTGATGTGATCTGACAGGGCAAGGTCATTCTCGCTGAAGTAAGAATGTGTGAAAATATAGAATCGGGGATGGGGAGGGGTTCAAGGGGGGGTCAAGCCAGTCACGCTTGCCAGCATCTCCCTCCAGGGCAGATGTTCCAGGGAGAACAGAGAGCCAACGACATCGAGCCGAGCCAAGGGCTGTTAACTGAACCCCTCTGGAGCCCCGGAAATAAGCTCCTGGAAGCTGGCTTGGACCCCCATGATCCATCTCACAGAACCCGGCCATGATTAAATAATCTAATGCTCGATTACCAGTGCCATGCGCTTTGGCTAATGCGGCAACAGATAATAGGCATATTACAACATCGCATTAATAGCATGCTATCTGGACCGCATGTGCTACGCACGAGCAAGCGCACACACACACACACCAATTCCCACACATGGACGCGTAAACAATACCGTATAGCGTATCAGAGGTAATTGGTTTCCCACACGGCATTACCTGTTATCCCCTCCCTTCCTACAGTAAATCTCAATAATAAATCAGTCGGTCCTGGTCTCACAGTAAAGACAGCTTTCATTGGAACACCTGGTCTGAGCAGGTGACAGTCTTATCGTTTCTCCTTACAGACTTATGGGTTCATGTCCCCACACAACACAACCTGGACAGAGGACATAAATCCCTCCCGCCCGGTGACTGAAGATAATCTCGTTCCTCTCAAACAAAGGGATTGCCAGAATTGTATCTGTGTTGAAATTGTTATCCAAAATGCTTTTCCAAAAGGAAATACATGTTTTGCTATGTTAAAGTATATTGTCATAAGTGTCGTAACAGCGGTTCATCTTAGTCCAGCGGTCTAATGTGTAGGTGTTTTTACACAGATCGAGGAACCATATTGTAGGTTAGCATGACACAAATATGTGTCATGCTGTGTCATGCAAATATGTGTCATGCTGTCATTAAATGTCTGCATACCGTCAAGAAAATATAAATCAGAGGCATTGTTCTTATTTTACATTTTCCCAGCCAAACTGCTGGCTTCAAAATGTTTAGAAACTATTGGGCAATGTGAGACACATGGTCTCATTTTAAGGATGTGTTGTCTCACGGTAGAGAATTAATCATTTTATAAGACTGATAAGAATGTTTATTGTGGGTTGCCCTAAGTCTGTCAATGGCTGGAGTTCAATTTAGTTACCTTGATTTTGTCTCTATAAACCCGCTAAACCCACTAACCACCAATTCCACCACAACCTCGTCCAAAATTCTGATGTTCTTCCTGGCTGTTGCCATGGAATGGAGAGTTGTTAGAACAGCAAACACAGAATATTTTGGCCACTCTCTCTGACCCTGCGTTTACTGCAAAGCGTTATTTCACCTTCTCACATGAATCATTACATAACCTTGAAAAACACAAAACTCTGCGTGATTCTTTGCTATGTAAACACAATACAAATGAGCCAGTGACTGGCTCAAGGGGGATATTTAATTGCAGACAAGCCTACAGTACCACTGGCTCAAACCATACCGCCTAACAAGCCTCCTACTGACACCCAAACCTCGACCTTTGACCCTGGACGTTCCACCATGCACTGGACTGGAATTGCACGGTGGGGGTGAAAAACGTCTGAGTCTCAGATGTCATGTAGTGACTCCCAAGCTGAACACGCCTATCACATCATCACCTGTCACTCCACATCAGCGCCAAAGGTTCTGTCCTCTACGGTTCATTTCATGTGTTCCTACCAGGAATGTTTGGTGCTGCCTGTGTGTGTGTGCGTGTGTGTGTGCGTGTATGTGCGTGTGTGTGTGTGTGTGTGCGTGCATGTGTGCATGCGTGTGTGTGTATGTGCGTGCAAAAAAGGACACCTGTCACCTGTCAGAGAGAGAGAAACCTGAAACTCAAAGTCCACATTCAGATCAGATCTTTTCCTTTTCACTCTCTCTTTCTATCTCTCTAATTCTTTCCCTCGCTCTCTCTTCCCCTCTCTCCTTCTCTCTCTCTCTCTCTCTCTCTCTCTCTCTCTCTCTCTCCCTCTCACCATCTCTCTCTCTCTTTCCTTCCACGCCGCCTCGTTAATTCCACCATGGGTTCCTTTCTCTCAGCCTTTGAAATCAAGCCCCTCGCATAGGAGAGTGTGGGTGGGTTGGTGGGGAGCCCATTTATACCCCCGCCTCACTTAGCATCTCCCCGGAGGAGGAAGGGAGGGCGTGGGGGGTGGGGGGTGCTGCTGGCGCCAGGAATAGCATCCTGAGCCGGACGGCAGCTCTGACGCGTCATGGAGGCTATGCTTGCTTACGGGGGGAAGGGGGGCAAATGCTTACGCATATGTGAATATGCACAGTATAAACAAACAACACACCCTGATTTTTATTTTTTATAATCTGTAGTCGTGTGCATACCTAGACGTCCTGCATAGAAATAGTCTGTATATTGCTCGCTATACGAGCAAATAGACTTGATTAGATCAGTCTAATCCACCGCACCAAATGCCGTGTACTCACTGCAACTTGATGCTTGCGTTGTGTTATCCCTGTGAAGAGAGCCCGACAGGAAGAATAATAATTATCTTATTCGTCTCGCTGTGTCTCATTTCACTGCAAGGTGAGCAGAAGGGCTGGAAGAGGACCCTGTAAAAGGGGTTCCCTGAGGCTCTGGCGTTTTGGGATGGAGGGGAGAGTCTGGTGATAGGTGGCGAGGGGAAGGTAGCTAATTAGATCAGAACCCGTCTGACCTCTCCTCATCCGGAGGAGATTCCATTTCACATAACATCGCAAATCCTTCCGCAGGCCAAACCCCTGTTCACGCAGGTCACCTGCTAACTAGCCTCAGCCTCTTCATCAGCACTACGTCACAGTTTGCATATATACCCGTTTAAGCTGAACACCGACTTTTAGGAAGATTTTCATTGGCTTTTAGCATTGTCCGTAGCATATGTACATAGCGTATGTATCTGTATTTATATCCGTATTTTCCGTAGCGACGCTAGTGCACTGCTTTATTTACTAATTTAAAATGTTCTATTTATTTTAAATAGTAACCGTAGCCCACTAATTTTAGAGATGACCTGCAAATGGCCTCCTGGGAAAGGAGTTTTCCAACAAATTCCTCATAAGTTTAACGTCTTACTTGGTCATTGAGTTATGTAGTTCGTCGATGTGCATGTCAGTCAAAATACTTCTCCTTTGAAGTAGAAGGATCTTGACGCCGTTAGCCAGTGTTGTGTCCCAGACTTTAGGTATATATAGTAATATAATAGGTAATATAAAATTAATATTATTACTTCTTTCAGTAACTAGTTGTGTAACTAATTACTATTTCCAAAACGATAATAATATTACAGTAATTACTTACTAGTAACTATACTGTAATATTATTACTTTTTCCAGTAACTAGTAGTGTAACTAATTACTATTTCCAAAACAGAAATAGCATTACTATTACTAATCCAAGTAATGCTGCATTACTGCGTTACAAGAACTAGCAAACTTAGGGAAGGCTAATTAAACCAACCTGTATAATCATCTGGTTTGAGAGGCTGTAATGTTTTCACTTTGGCTGATTGGTGACTCCTAAGGTTCATTATTGTTCCAATAAAGAGGATTCTGTTCTAAAATGAGGTGGCTACACAGGTTGTCATTTTTCAAGGACAAGGCAGGTTAGTGACTGTTAAAGTAATAGTAATATAATATAGTAATATAGTAATGTAACTAGTAACGTAACTCATTACTTTTAATGTCTAGTAATAAGTAAAGTAATAATATTACTTTTTAAAGGATATTATACTTATTATTATTATTATTATTATTATTATTACAATTCCTGAGTAACTTGTCCAACACTGCTCAGCAGACTGTTCCTTGCAATAGCCTAACATGTAATCGAACTCACTGTTAAGTCGCTTTGGATTCAAGCAAAATGTGTAATAACAGGACTTCCAATTATGCAATAAGAATAATTATAGTTTTTTTTAAATAAATCGTTTAATTTCACATATTTTTTGGTTGTTCTCTGGCTGTGTGACTGTTTCGTCGTTCCCTCTAAATATCTGCTTCCCAGTTTTCCATGGCAGGTCCCAGCCAAACAAAGATCGATGACCCATTCCAGCTGGAGGCTGACTCCCGTCCAAAATCAACTCCGGCGGAGCCGTGTGTCGTGCAAAGAAGCGACTTGACGACCACCGCACCCTCTCTCCTCTTTATTTTCCTAAAAGTACTGCTTTCAGCTGGCAGCTTACGACTTTGACCACTTAAGGCTCCGAAACGATAGTTCTGGTGTGCAGCGGACCCGTGTTGGCTGGTGTACCGACGTCGGAAGCTATTCTGGTGGAACCAGAGGCAAAAGAAGGAAGAGCAGGGCTGCATCCGAATACCTGTACTTGTCTACTATATAGTAGGCAAACAGCAGTACGTCACAATTAGTAGTATGTCAGAATACTCAGTAAGCAGTTGGTAGTAGTCGAGTGGCGTACTACCTCCGTAGTGTACAAACGTTCCACACTACGCTATCCCATAAGTCAGTTGGGCACTATCCAGAAAAAAAATCGAAGAAGAGAAATAGCGGTAAATAAAATATAACATGACAGGAGCAAGCAGCGAAGATGCAGCGATGTACAATTATAAGTATCATAATCATACTATCACTCCAAAGTAAAGACAATTTAATATGAGTAGATATAAAGTCGTTTTTTTTATTTTATATGTCGCTATTGAGGTGAGTTTTTGCAGCAAACATCCGGGTCAAAGGACAGGTGAGATGCAGTCCATGATTGGTCAGAAACATTCCGGTTGCTGCCAAAATATATGACTTGTGTACATAAAGTTATATACATAGTGTATATATGACTTAGTGTACATAAAGTTATATACATAGTATATATGACAGTGTACATAAAGTTATATACATAGTATATATATCTTAGTGTACATAGAGATATATACTATAAATTACTTAGTGTACATAAAGTTATATACATAGTATACATAACTTAGTGTACATAGAGATATATACTATAAATTACTTAGTGTGCATAGAGATATATACATAGTATACATAACTTAGTGTACATAGAGATATATATTATACATGACTTAGTGTACATAAAGTTATATACATAGTATACATATCTTAGTGTACATAGAGATATATAGTATAAATGACTTAGTGTACATAGTGGTATATACATAGTATATATGTGTGCCAGTATTAACCAGATATTGCCACAGAGCATTTCACTCACTGGATGCTGGCGAATGTTAATGACATCGCTATCAAAACTCACTGGATTTACAGCTCCAACATCCTACCTACCTCACTGTTAAATATCGGCTAAATTGCGTATTACCCAACGAACCACGACTAACCGACCAAGCACATGACATTACAATTTACTATATTTAATAGCCACCATTATCGTATACCATAATCTCATCAAGTAACATAACAACCACAGTCAAGGACAAATAAGCACAACACTGTCTTTACTCATAGAAGGAGATAGAGAATTGGCCTAGCTTTAATGTTGGTGTGTGTAACAGCCACACAGATTGACACCAGTCCAATATGCTGAAATGAACATATATTTGTTGTAAGACTTGTTTTAATATTATGAAATTATTATGATGCATTTTCCCATAACGTTGTTGTATTTTTACTTATGCTTAAAAATATCTAAATGAATATCGATATTGCAGTTGTCACGATCAATATCACATTTTGTCAATATCGTGTAACCCTAACACTAACCCTAACACACACACACACACACACACACACACACGGTAGCAGACATAACTTCAGCGTGAACATATCTTGTGCTGAAGCTCTACATTGGTGTTCAGGCTTGAGGCAGCGGAGGCCTCTAAAGGCCTTCTGTCGTGGAATGTGAGCCTCCATTCATTCAGGGGGTTAAAAATGCATTTCTGCACCACAAAGGAAAGCCTGTCTTCTTTGTTTGACACCACACCAATAAAACACTTCCACGTTCTCACCCGACGGAAAGCTAAAATGAAAATTGCTAATTTTGTCCCGCAGATGCAGAAACAAAGAAAAAATCTAGAAGACAAAATCTTAGACAGGAATGTGTGTGTGTGTGTGTGTGTGTGTGTGTGTGTGTGTGTGTGTGTGTGTGAGAGTGTGTTTGCGCGCGTGTGCGTGAAATACAAGAGGAACTGTTTTCATGGCAGACAAACTGGCTTATTGATTGAAACATATCATCTGAGTATAATTTATTCGCAGACACAATCATGAAAAGCAAAGATGTGTCACTTGTTTGTGAAGTCTGACATTTATGATTTTACCCCTTCTCATTGCATATTAAGATGATCTGCATTTTTCCACCCAAGACTCAATAAATCTTTATCTAGTCTCCACCCCCACACCACCCCCATTTCTTGTTGCTTTTTACTCGCACATTTAAAGCAACAAGTGATCTGTAAATGTCTGCATGTCTCAGATCTTAGATAAAGTATGTATCAATACTGCATATCACGCTTAACACGAAGACAGCTCACGCCATCAAAGTTTACAGATGTAATCTGTATATCTAAACTAGACTTGTGTTCCGCGCATATTTGGAAAAAACATTCAGAAACGTCATAGGGTTGTGTGTGTGTGTGTGTGTGTGTGTGTGTTGTGGGGGGGGGGTCGCTAAACCATCATCGAGCCCATTCCCTATCATATAAATTATGGAAATAAAAATACGGTATTTTTCCATGACAGATTTTTAGCAGATTTAAAAAACTTTAAAAAATGTATAAAGAAATAAAATCTCACAAAACAATGCTCTGTATGTGTGCGCGCGTGAGTGCGCGTGAGTGCGCGTTCGCGTGGCATGAGCATGTCATTATTCTGTCAATAGGAGATAAGACAACGCCTAGGCTATATCTTTATTTGTATTCGTTATTATAACTACTGGCAACAGAGGTGTGTCATGTTCATGCGTGTGTATTTACAAACGAGCACGCGCACGCGCGCGCATTATCCTGCACATTACCCCCCCCCCCCCCCACACACACACACACACACACACACACACACAAACACAAACAGCCTACTCTACACAAACGCGCACTCGTCGTTGTTGTTGTTGTTGCTCCAGTAGTCTTTAACAACTCCGCCAGTAAGTTGCCGATGTATTCCAGTTTCCATAAAGTTGATATTATTATTCCTTATTGTGTATTTATCTCTACGCCTCCACTTCTCAATCAGTTGTCTCGACTCCGGACTACAACTCATCATGTATAGCCAACTATAATACCACAATGCTGCATGGCGAACACACCCTGCATAACACTATGTGGTACCAGAGTAATAATTAGCTTATTATCAGCGATATATTTATTTACCGGTTAAACAGCGTCCTGTCCTGAGCGGCAACGGCGCGGGGCTCCAGAAGCAGACAATCCCAGCTCGGTGTATCGCCGGAAATACGGCGAGACCTCCCGGCGTCAACGGGACAGTTTGGAGCGACGGTGCTGCTGCGCGGACCTGGGGAACCGAATTGTAATACAGACACTAGATCTCGAGTACAGACACTAGATCTCGATCTCTCTCTCTCTCTCTCTCGCTCTCTCTCTCTCTCGCTCTCTCCCGTGACGTCACTACAGATCTCAGATCGGTGTCGACGCGGAAAAGTTGGTCAGACCGGCCTGTGAATAATCCGACCCACAGTGACAAAATGATCCTATTAACATAATTACGTGTTTGTATTGCACCGACGTCGCGGCTGTATTTTCACGTAACGTTTTTGATCGTAATTGATTAGTGTTTAATGTTGCCAGTGCCTGGGCTATCACTTATGTGGAGTATCTATTGTCTCACAGACACACGTTCACACACGAACGTGTGTTGTATAGCTAGCCTATACGCGTTTTCTGTGTGCGTTACTTTAGGACGCGGATATTTAATAAGAACAAGCTCCCCCCCCCCAACACACACGTACGCAAACAGGAAGATGCACGCACTAATTCAAGCACGCGCGCACACACGCACGCGCACGCACCAATACACAGCGCGAGCACGTTGATAACGAAAGAAAACCTGTAGCCTACGTGTGACGTGCGTGTGTGTGTGCGTGTGTTAAGTCTTTTTAATATCTTACCTTGTTACGGCATACAGTATATTTGATAGATAAACTGTATGTTGGGCACACGTCGTGCTCGAGAGAATCATTCAAGATGCTTGTCTGTGCGTGTGTGCGTGTGTGTGTGCGTGTGTGTGTGTGTCTGTGTGTGCGTGCGTGCGTGCGTGTGTGCGTGTGTGTGTGTGTGTGTGCGTGTGTTTGCTAAATGTAAATGCTATCAACTCGAGTCACTTCACCGCGGAGGGAGTTGAGACTTGTCTGCTCTTTGCACATTATCATCACAATAATCCAGTCTAAAACTCTCTAGATCTCAATCATTACTGTAGCCTATGTGCCAGCCTCATTCACCTGCATCTGGTCGAGATGGTTTGCTCCGTTTGAAATCAACATTCTGATTGCTTGTTATTTCTGATAAAATATGCATACATATTATATAAGCTATATGATTCTGCCTGAAATGCAAGATCAAAGTAAATAGAGGTTCTTCAATGAATAAATAGTGGTAAATAACTTTAAATATTTACGTTTAACACATGTAATTACTAATTATAACTGTTTAGCAGTCAATATCCAGTTGGACACAAAGCCAATGATGAAAAGACAAAATATACATTATTTATTGCATATAACATGCTATAGGCTGGAAGCCTAGCAGAGGAAATGTATGTTATATAGTGTGTGTGTATGTGTGTGCCTGATTGTATCGTGTGTGTGCATGCATGTGTGTGTGTGTGTGTGTCTCCCCTGAGAAGGGTTTGTTTGCTCAGCAGGTGTACACGGTTATGTGCCCCCCGAAGAAGCCATCTTGCTGACTGCTGATGTACCAGTGATTTAACACACACGCACACACACACTCGCACACACACGCACACATACATACACACACACGTACATACAATCGCATGCACACACACACACACACACACACACACACATATGCGCACACACATACACACACACACACGCACACACACACGCACAGTCAGTTCTTGTGTCCTAATGACAGCACTCGCATTGCGTTGCTATGACGGCATATCTGCTTTATCTGGCCGTGCCTCCAGACCAAGACAGTGCACAGCACCAACCACAGAAGGGCAGAAATAAGGAAACACACTTGAGACGCACTGACACAACTGAGTGTCAGAGTTCCGGTAACACACACACATACATACCCATCCCCTTGTGCACAATTAGCTCCCTTGCATTAGCGGCGTAAGATAGCTGTCAGACAAGAGAGGTCTGTGAGGAAGAAGAGGCGGAGCTATGAAGGTGCTTTGTTAGCCGACAGCTCTCCTGAGCATGACAGTCTATACTATACATGATAAATTATTAATGTCATATCACGTTGCAACCAGATAACTCTGTAACACTGTTCAGTGTGTATGTGGGGGTGTGTGTGTAAGACAGTGCTGCAGTTGTTGCACACTGTGGCTGTTGTTACACACACACACACACACACACACACAGACATCATTCAGGCTCTGTTAACTAGTACAAAAACACTATAGTTAGCTATTGCTAAGCTTCGTTACTACTAATGAATACACAGTAAGTACAGTATACAGTAAGTAACAAATTAAAGAGATAATTGAAGCTTGATATAAAGGATATAAAGGATTCAGGGTGAAATACCCAGGGGGATAAGGCCCTCTAAAGAAATTGTGTGGAAACCCAGACAATAATGGTTTTTATTAATTCCATGGTTTTTACCTAG
>JAODUK010003594.1:0-11344 GCA_027564635.1 Typhlichthys eigenmanni
GCGATAGCCAATCAGATCACGAGTTGTTGACAGTAGGCTACCTAGCTGGCGTCACGTTGTGATTGGATACTCACTTAAAACAACAATGAGAAGAAGGAGGATTATAGCAGCCTACTCACTTGTGAGTTCAACGCAGATCAACCGAGCTGCACCGGAGGCGTAACTGGTTAGCAGAGAGAGAATTCTAATATATCTACACGCTTTTTTAACCCACAATGACCGAAGGAGTGCAAAGCGTTGATTTGGTTGCAAATCAACGTTTTGCCAGCTTGTTGTTAGTAGAACATCAGTGAAGGCCTAGGTGTTTAATGCACGGCCCGCCACTGATTAGATAGAAACCAAAGGTAATGCTTGCACAACTGCTGTTTTACCTCTGCAAATATATCAGTGTTTTTTTGTAAACGGGTGTATCAACATTTTGCAGCCCGTTATTCAAACGCAATTCAAACGCAAAGTATTATTAGTGAGCAGGTAGGGGTTAGGTGACTAGCTCATAACATTACTAACTGTAGCTGTGTTCCAATATGTTCTACTGTACCAGTATAGACACAACTATAGTGAAGCAACCAGTATATGTTGTTGCATTGGCATATCTAAACAAAATAGATCTAGAATTATGTTTATGGTGCTTTGATACCGCTGTGAAAAGGCTCTAGTTGCTGTTGAGGCAGTCTGTAGCACACATCTCATGTGGCTTAAATCAAAAATCACTGGAATGTAAGAATGAACATGAGATGCAAGAATCTTACATTTCTAGAAATAATTAGTTTTTTCCAATACATCTAGTTTGGGATGACATATGGTGTTTTCCAGTTCCAGCAGATGTTACCGATATTGTGAAAAGTAATGCAAAAAGTCAAACAGATGTTCTGAGGCTATTTTTTTAGAGTGATAGACTAGATTTTAAAAGTATTTGTCTGATTTTAGTAGCTTTTCACAGGTGTTCTTACCGGATGCTTAACTCCCAAAGCCGATGTGTGTTTGTGTATAGGATACATAGTTGTGTTGTGATTTGTGAAGGATTTCTCTGTATCTCTAACCATCCTAAGAAATAATTTAGACCCATTCCTGGAAGGTTTGACACCCAGGCTAACTGGCTAGCAAGTAAGCAGTTGATGAATCAACCAAAGCAGCTGTTTAACTATGTTTTATTCAGCCAAACAAGTGAAGTCAGAACAGCACAGTGAAATAATTTCATCATCCCAGATAGATTTCTTTATTAATAAAATTCAGTCTTCATGGTATTTATTTAATGATACTATTGACACTGAGAAACTGCACGCATTACAAATGTAAGATGCTTAAGCAGCCTAACTTTCTTCAAGGGAATGGTAAACTGTACAGTATATACTGAATGTTTAACGTGATTAATGTGGTTAACTGTGTTAACCGTCCTTTTATTTCTAGAAACAGTCAAACAGCTGAACTAACCAACAGCTTGGTCGGACTTTACATTCCGAGCGCAGTAGATTTTCCCTCCAGGCCCGACAGACAATTGTAGGAAGGCCTTGATGGACTGTTGGTGTAAAAGTGGCCTTGGAAGGGAAGCAGGGCTTAGATACATTATGCCTGCTGCTCCTCAGGCACTCCAGTATCTATGGAGCTTGTGATGGACGAGCCGGAGATCCTGTCAGAGCTGCTATTGCCTCCCCAGGTGATCAGATCTTTAGCCATCTTCAAGACACTGAGGTGACCCTGTAATGGCTTTACATTGTTTTTGTCACTCCCGTTGTCTGTTGAGCGGGAACAGCAGCATTGCCTTCAGCCTGATCTTCCAACAGGGTCCTACTGTACCAATGTCCTAATGTAAGAGTGTGTCATTCTCTAAATAAAAAGACCAGTGCATTTGAATCCTCAAACAAATGTCAATTTCAATACATCTAGCGGCACTCACTTGAAATGAACCAATGAACAAAATGAATATGATTTCCAGGGACTAGCTGGGAGACTGACTCTTCTGCCTGTCTGTCTGAGCCTGCAGGGTGATCTCTTTATTCTTGTCTTACCTTCCTTTCTTCGCACGCGTCTCCGAGGACGTAGTCGTTTCACTTTCACTCAACACATTAACATGCATCAGCATTTCATGTATCCAGATGTTGCACGTAGAAATGTCTTGCTGCTTTTACCCGTGCTTGCCTTGTCAAATCCACTGGCATCACTCCAAGACATACACACACACACATATACACAATCCACAGCCAGTCTTGAGTAGTGAGTCACTGCCCCCCAGCTTTGCAGAGTCAAGACACCTCCCGCAATAACAATTTCATAAGCCAAAATCCTGTTGACATAGACACTACACACACCATTGTTTGGCAATGCAATGGCTTCACACAAATATGCACACATATACAAAATAAAAGTAGTTACATGTACCAATATGTAAAATTATATAAAACATATTGCACAGCCTTCCTCACAGCGCTTTTAACAAACGTGCATGTGTATTACTTCTGAATATATCGTGCGCTAGCACACATGCAAAAGAATAAGCAATTTCTAGCAGTTTAAACACACACACATACATACACATACAAACACATACAGTACACACACATTCCATTTGATCATGGTCCACCCGAGTTAAAGGCTTGATGCAGATTCTATCCAAATGTCTGCATGACCTCCAGAAAAATTATAGAAAGGCTTTCCTAAAACACGGACACATTTCATTGATTGTTTCAGTACATACTGTAGTTAGAAGGAACTTGCTATGAAAATGGATTTAGCTGGCGCTCAGTAGCCACAAATCTGAGCAGAATAGTCTTATTAAAAGTCAGTGGAGAACATCCTTAATTTTTGTTACCATGTGGGGGACTTCAAAGTTGAATGTGTGTCGGCAAGGGTGGCTTGTAAACCGCAGTCTGGTGCTTAATATAATATTTTATAATTGTATGTGTGTGTTTAGCTTCCTGGTGTATTTGGCTTAATAATTAATTAAGGTGCTCCAGAATTCTAATTCTTTACGCCAACTTTATGTCCTACCCTCTATAATCTGTCCCAGTCTTCGAGAAAGATATAGCCCTGAGATTTCATTAGAAAGGCCCTCTCTTTCCTCTGAGGGGGAAAGTGTAATTAAAGTGTCTGGGTTTTAGCCAAAGTCCTTCGACTCATTGTCTTCTGAGAAACTTTTTTTTTTTTTCCTGCTGTGCGGCTATGTGTACACGTGTTAGGAAATGACACTTGTGTTTCTACAAAAGTAGAAATTATTAACAATAATAACTATCTATTCTTTAAACTAAAATCAAATGCCAAATTAAACCTTACTAATAATACCAAGTTCAAATAAGAATTGAAGTCCTGCACCAACATTGAGACCTCCATCTTTGTGAATGACCAAAAGCTTTTAGCCATTGACAAGCTTCCTTACCTAGGAAGTACTCTGTCTTGTGCTGTGTGCATAGATGATGATGTTAACATCAGGGTTGTTAAAGCCAGTGCAGCCTTTGATCTTCTACGTGACTCACTATGGTAATGAATGGCATCAAGCATGAGACAAAACGTAAGGTCTACCAGATGTATCATCAACTCTCATGTGTGGGTGTGATGCCTGAATACTCTACCAGTACATGACAGGAAATTGAATCGTCACCTGAGCTGTCTGAGGAACAAAGAACCTCCTGAAGTGGCAGGACAGAATCCTTGACACAAAAGTCATTAGGCCAATATTCCCATAGCATCGTGGCGATGCTTGCAAAGGCACAGATCAGATGGAGTTACCAGACTTCGCTGCACAAAACAAATCTTCTTTGACAACCTGAAAAATGGCGAGCAAACGCAAGGTGGCCTCAAAGAGTGCCACAAGGTTACCCTGAAAGCCTCCTTGAAGAGTTTTGGATATACCGGGAAGCCCTAGTTCAGCACTAACCTGCATGGAGAAGAAAGGTAGTTCTCCTTGAGAACAAGAGAAGCTCCTGTTGAAAATACAAATCTGCATCTCCAGGAAGTACTTAGGGTTGAACTTCAGTTCTACTGTACATCCTCTCTGACCTGTGTGCCACAGAGAATTCTGGGTTGATATTGATTTGTTCAACCATATCTCTCCGAAACCCAACATAGTGAGATGTTCCGTGGTCATCATTAACTAAGTATGTTTATTCCAACATAACATGGGACATGTTTTGGGAAATGTTTTGACCCAGTTTAACGCAGCTGTCCCCATTAAAGACCACTTAGAATTTCCAGAAGCTTTAAGAGAAATACAGCAAACCTTTCAACGTTTACATGACTTCTTTCCCGTTTTCTGCCCATGCATCATGCAAGTGCATGTTAACATTCCACATTACAGTTCCTGTAACTGTATGGATGCTCTCCTCAGGTAGGGTAAACAGCAAATGGCAGAAGTAAAAGGAGGTTTTGTAAAGCCTGCAGGCAAATGAGACAATGCTGAGGCAGGACTTGCGCCTGTCTGACACAGCATGTTATTAACGTTAACTGATGCCAACCAGCACTTTGCTCTCTATTCCGTCTACGTGCAATCACATGAAACTCTCTTTCTCTCTTCATGGCCTACCCTCGGTCTCTATTGAGCTGCCTGAATCTCTTCATTTATGTCTGTTTTTGCAGTATCTTTCTCACTCATTCTCAATCTACACGCACACACGCACACACACGCACACACGCACACAACAGCCTGCCTAGGGTGCAGATATATCTGTCTCTATTAGCAATAAAACTAACCAGAACCATCTCCAACACACACACACACCCACACACACACACACACACAAGACAAGACATGCCCTCAAGTGCTCTGACAGACTATTCATGCTGTTTGCCTGTTCCAATTAGCGACACTGCCTACTCTGTCATGTTTTCCACCAAATATCACACTTTCTGTCTCTATTCCTTTGTTCTTAATCCTCCTCTCCCTGTCCCCCCCCCCTCTCTCTCTCTCTCTCTCTCTCTCTCTCTCTCTCTCTCTCCCTCTCCCTCTCTCTCTCGCCAACATTATTCTCTCCTTCAGCCTCCCTCTGAGCCTCTAAGCTGGGCTATCTGCTTTAAGCCCGTCGCTGACACCAAACAGACGTCTCTCCATCTCCCTGTCTTTCCGTCTTCACCTTCTTCCCTCCATCTATCTCCTCCGTTATCCCCTCCGTGTCCCACCTCCACCCCCCTCTTCCATGGAGATATTAAAGTGACAGGAGACAGCGGCGACATCAGTCGATGTCCCGCCTGTCAGACAGGCGCAGGACTTTAAAGGAAACACAGAGCTTTGTTTTGCTTTGTGAAGCCTTGGGACAAATATGAATGGCGAGTACAACTATAACGTTACCATAATAAGAGCAAATGCGTCTCTTAAATAATGTAATTTTGCTGTATTTAATGGACCATCGGAACTGGACCATTAACTTTAGAATGGCAGTCAATGGGGAAGTTGTGGTGCCAAATACTCACTGGACCACTAGGGGCTAGCTATCTTCTCTTATCTGCTCTGTGCTTGTGTCTTTACCGGCCCTATGTCTGTATGTTCTACTCTTCTGTACTGTCTGTCAGTCGGCCTTTGTGTTTGTGTCTAATACACAGTTTTCACCCATATTCTCTCCATCTTTTCTTTGTGTGACTAGTTTAATGTCTGTTATCCTATGTGGTGTAATAGCTTCCAGAGAGGAATGTCTCTCCATGTCAACAATGTATTTTATTAAACAAACACCCAAACACTCGTAAATCAAAGCTGTTTGTTCACTGTTACATCTGGCCCTCGCGTCTCATTACTTTCATTTGTCCCTGTAGACCCCGCCCATGTATTCGTCTCTCTCTCTCTGTCTCTCTACGGTTCTCGTTCCAGGCGTGTTTCATTCATCAATTAATTGCCAAATCTGGCGTTCTTATACATCTGCTGCAGCCTCTTACCGACTTTGTCATTTCTTCAGTATGCTTTGAGTTAAGCCACGTGAATTAGCCAAGTACTTGTTATATTCAATGCCTATGATTATACTGTAGGTTTATTTCAGAATACGAGCCTGGGCAGTCCTTTAATATATTTGTTATTCATTTAAAGCTTATATAAACAAACTTGACACTGTTAAAATGATATTCATGTTACTTATCTGTTATGCTTCCGTGTCTAAACAATGAAGAAAAGCGGGTAAGTGGACTGATATATTATAGGGATTATGAGATCTACCCCATTATAACATCCGCCCTTTCATTCATATTGTTCTAGCAATACTGTGTCTCCATCCCCCAGAATCCTCAGTGAACCAGACTCATAAATCAACGCTTTGTTGTTACATATAATATACTCACATCTGCCATCTTTAGCTAATTCTTCTCTTTCCTCTGTTTATTGATGCATTCATTCACTATGTTTTTGTCCATTAATCCCTTATTTCTTTCCATTACAGATTATTCAAAGCCCGCCCACCTGCTCAGAAACGCCTCATTATCTCCTCCACCTACGGTTTGTCCTTGTGTATTTGTGCATGTATGTACTGATGATAGAGTGCATGTGTTTGCATGTATGTGTACTTGGGTGTTTGTCAAGAAAGTGCCTCTCACAGCTGCAGTTGTATCATTACCCGTGGTGCAATGTTTCACAAGAGTGAAAAATATGTGTGTGTGCATTAAATTATAGGACCAAAACCAAAAACTGGTTACAGAGCTGCTTCCATGAGTATCATTCTATTATGTTTGGGGCCGATAGGGTACTGAATTTGCTCAGTTCAATTCCTCTACTGAAATGTGTAAAGGAATAATCTAAATGAGTGTGATAATGGCAGTGGAAGCACTCCTTTGTAATATTCCCATGGCCCCAGACATTGTCCCCATAAATCTAACAATCTTAGCCATTTTAATGTGTTGGGGAGTGGGCTGTGTCTAAATCGAAGTGCATTTTCGTTTTCACACTCACCTTGACATGAACCCATGAAGAGACAAGCTGCCTTGAGAATGTGTATTCACTGCCAGTATTTTGACTGTAACTGTATATTGTCTTTATTATTACAACTTTCACTCTTAGAAAATGTAAAAATATGATAAAGAAATATGTATTGTCCTTTTATAATTTGTTAATTCTTTGGGTCTGTTGGTAGATGTGAATTGTCTTTGTTATTAAAGCTGTATCTACGTGTCTGATATGTTACTTCTGACCACAGTTTACTACATTATTGTAACGGTCTGGGCCACGCCGCCGAAGGGCGGCTCTCCCACTCCCACAGTTACCGGGGCCTGCGTGCTCCCGCCCTCGGTTTCCAGACGTGCATTTCCCCAGCGCTCCTTGTCTCACGGGTGTGTGCACTGATTGTGTATTGTTTGCACCTGGGGGTTTGCGTTAGTATTTAGGATGGGGTTTCTGTTTGGTTCATTGTCGGTTATTGTTTCTTGTATGGTATGGGTTAGCGAGCTGTCCGTATTAAATATTATTTAAGTCAAACCCTGCGCCTGGTTCCTGCCTTGCCCACTCCCCCGTTACAATTATAAAACTGTTGAAGAATTCCTATTCTCCATTTGTTCTATTTGCTTTGATTAAAAGTTGGAGGGTGGTATAACACCATTTACAAATATTTGTGTTATGGGGGCATAATATTTGAACGAAAATAATGAAAATAAATGTCTTTTTTATTTTTATTTGTTTATCAGAACTGATTTGGTGATTGTTCTAGCTTTAAGTGCTTTGTGTAGGCCTTTGAGATATCTGTTTTATCTGGTCTACATGAACATCAATGCAACTCTAATTACTATGCAGACTTAGGTGTGGTTCCTTGCTTCTCTTAAATAAATTACTTTTCTCACACTCATGACTCCAAGTTCTGTCTAAAGGTGACCTAATATACTTAAATTTTACAGCTGGGGGAAAAATAGAATATCCTTTGTTCCTTTAGTTCTAATTACATCATGACAAACATGATGTAATTTATGTAAGTAATGTAATGTAATTTAAGAGAAGCTTAGCACCCAAGGCTGTGAAAGTAAAAAAGTAACACGTACTATATTCAGATTTGGGGTGTTATATAATCATCTACTGTCGCTCTCTATATCATTGGATATTCTAGTAGCATACAAGCTTGTGAACACTTGAAGATTCAATTTTATAGCAATTTGGAGTGCCATTTTATCTTTTAAATTATTTCGAAAAATAAAGTATCTTTATACACCACACCTGGAATTTACTGTTTCTCTGTAATGTACAGTATGTCACACATCCCTGTGTGCGTGTGTGTGTGTGTGTGTGCGTGCGTGCGTGTGTGTGCGCATGTGTGTATGAGTGCATTGATCTAGTTTACATCAGTATAAAGTAGGCCAGAGCGTCAGCCCATGAGTCATGAGTCTTCTCTCCTGAGAAAGGCAACTCCCTGACCTGACAGCTGACCAAAACACCCTAATCAAACACACACACACACACACACACACACACACACACACAGCCTAAACTGTAGGCCTATGATGCAACGTAAACTGTATAATCACATATGCAATGTCATTGCACTATAGAACACTTTTTCACACACACACACATACACAGTACCCATGAAGTTGGCCTACGTACCTTAACACACCCTTAATGTCTTTTTCAGCAGTTTTTTTGTGATACATAGTCTCCCCTGATAGTCACGATGCTGAGGCCAGTCATGTTCTATTTCATTCAAATGAAGCCTGACACGAACTTGGTTGAACTCAATAACACTGGCCATGGCTTGGCCACAGGTCAGTGGTTACTTATTTATCAATATAATCACTTGTTGGATTCTGGCTTTCTTCCCATTTCCAGTGGTTCTCAAAGCCCACTACAAAAATGTATTGTTTCAAAATGTAATATTTGTATTCATGTATTATTATTTAATATAGTTTTCTTGTTTTATTAATTACATTTGAAGAGCCTGTGAAATAGCTTGCTGATGACCTATTTCCTTTTGAAACAGGAGGTTTCTACATTAGCCAATAGTGTTAAACTGTAAAGCTCATGTGATTTATATGTCTACAGATCATTTCACTGGATGTAAAAACACTCCCCTATGTACTTGGATGTGTCACATTGTGGTGTAAGCTGCATTAACTCACTGACTTCAAAGTTAAACATTTTATTCTACATTTAATTTCTGTTTTTTGTTGTGCAGCACAACATTCATTCCTGATCCTGTACTGTATACACAGCATAAACTATATTTTCCGCTATTTAAAGACATCTGATATCACAGTAAAGTAAGTGTGATGATATGTGTGTTGTGCGCACAGCCACTGACCTATTGTGTTGAGACTTGTCTTCTCTCAGGGATTTTGTTTTGTACCCATTGTATGAAGATGTTTCAAATTGTGTGTTTGTAGGAATATGTGTGTAAACATGCACGGTGTGTGCTATGGCTTGTGTTGTCTGACATGACATGTCAACCTGCATTGTTATATGTGTGTTTGTGCTGTGAACAATGATTATTCAGCCATCACCTGCTTTCCCATTGAGTCATGTGTATGAAATCTGCATGAAAACAGCTGAGTGAATCCTTGGTTAGATGAGTTCCAAAAAATGCCACAGTTTACAGGCCCCCAACCCCCTTCTCTTTCTCTCTTTCTCTATCTCTCTCTCCCAATGACAATGAATACTTTCACATATGAGCTGAATAGGTTGCATTTCATGAATGTGCACACAAACAAGTATCGCCTTGCCTCCTTTGTATGATTGTGAAGGGGGAAATCCATTATTATTTAATATGAATGTCTTAACTTTGACTTACTAAGATGCAGTCAAGGCTGGAGAGCAGTATACTTTTTTCTAGCAAAACATTAGAGTTAAAGAAAGACTTTAAAGAAAAAACATAAAGTTCTTTGTGAAGTTTTGAAACACTGGTTTTAATGTATAATTAAGTGAAGGAGTTCAAGTACCTCAGGGTCTTGTTCGCGAGTGAGGGGACATTGGAGCGGGAGATTGGCCGGAGAATCGGAGCAGCGGGAGCATTATTGCAATCACGTTACCGTACTGCTGAGCCGGAAGGCAAAGCTCAAGATATTCCAGGCAATTTTCGTTCCTACCCTCACCTATGGTCATGATCGAAAGAACAAGATCACGGGTACAAGCGGCGGTTTTCTCAGAAGGGTGGCTGGCGTCTCCCTTAGAGATAGGATGAGAAGCTCAGCTATCCGTGAGGAACTCGGGGAATACCCAGGACCAGGTTGTCACGCTGACGTCCCGGAGTACTGATAGCCGATCTGCGACAGGTGGCAATCAGGGCCTCCCACACCTGTCCCTTGTTCATTGATTGTTCCCCTGTTATATACCGTGCCTTTGTGTTTACCCCTTGCGGGTTATTGTTTGTTTTCAGCTAAGGCTAATGTTTCACCTGGATTATATTCTTGTTTCATCTTTGTTATTAAAACGTTTCTTTTATACCGCCACAGTTTAGTCAAGCTTTGTCACACAGGTGGAGAGATTATATCTCCACACTGGCCTGGGAACGTCTCGGGATCCCCCAGTCAGAGCTTGCTGATGGTGGCTCGGGAAAGGGAAGTTTGGGGTCCCTTGCTGGAGCTGCTGCCCCCGCGACCCGACTATGGATAAGCGGGAGAAGATGGATGGATGGATGGATGAATGGTTGGATGGATGGATGGTTTTAATGATGACAACAAAAGCACAATCGATGATAACTGCAAAACAATGAGTGCATTACAAAGAAATTACAGATGTCAAATAATAAGAAAGAAATGCATCAATGTCAATGACACTTAAGGATGGAATTTACCTGTAGTTATTGAAGCATTTCAATAAATATACAAATACTGTATGTAAAGAAAAACTTCACATATACAAACGCAAAATCGACAATATATGTTCTTGTATATCTGCTAGTCTACTAGTTAGAAAATACATAAGACATCAATGTAATGCATTAACTGTCACTTGATGTGACAGTTGAACACTTTTGTGATTTGGTCTAATCTAACTGAGCACATGAGTCATTTGTTTCTATGATATAATTAGCAGCAGTAATCATCCAAGCCACTGTGCGGTTCACTGGCTAGGTTAATCAGAGCCATTTCCTGGTTGCGGTGCTGTCTCCATTGTCTTATGTGGCCTTCTGCATTCTTCTTCAATGTTAAGTGAATTTAGCTCATTAAATCAAGATCAAAGATGTCACTTTGCCTGTTTTCCATTTAACAACTGAAAACACACAGAGAAACAGATTGCAAACTATTGTCTCTCTGTGTGTCTTTTGACCATGATATTCATGAAGGAGGGTGGACCGTGACATGTGTCTTGATACGTCAGATTCATCTGCTGTGACTAATTCATAATGACACCGTTGATGTGCAGAAGTAAAATGTGAACAGATGGAGAAACGACATCTGCTCTGTATTAAAAAGTGTCAGCGGTACTATTGGCATGATTAGAAAAGGCGTATATACAGTATATATA
>JAODUK010003595.1:0-11344 GCA_027564635.1 Typhlichthys eigenmanni
TTCGATATGATATTGCGCAACGTGATATTGCGATAACGATACTGAATCGATATATTGTGCACCCCTAGTGTGTGTGTCACTACTTTGACTCTTAAAACGTTCTCCTCAGGTCCAAAACAACCTGCTGTAGAGGTCTGTGTGTTTACAATGTCTGTGTTCACATGAAGTAGCTGTCATGCCCTGTACACTCACTTAAGTGCCTACGTGTGAGTGAGTGTGTGTGTGTGTGTGTGGGAGTGAGTGAGTGTGTCTGCATGTGTGCGTGCGTGCGTGCATGTGTGTGTGTTCGCGCCACCACCTTCCCTAGACTCACGTGTGTGTGTTGCTGAGGCTGAGGCCCCCCATCTTGCTTGGCAGATCTCTGTCTCCATTGGTGCCATTGCTGGCATACAGGCCGGCAGGGTTGTTGTACTGCACACTGTTGCCATACACGTGGCTGTGCCCACCATTTTTGACGCTGCTGGCTCTGGAGTGGCCGTTGTTTACATAGGTGGGCTGTGGGGTCTGGGGCGACTGGGGTGACTGGGGCTCTGAAGCGTACGACGGCTTCCGACTGGAACCACCGTATCCGCTGGTAATGGGGCGGAAATTCTGTAAAGATGAGAGATATGGCGACAAATTGGCAACAGGGCTAACCAAGAGAGAGAAGCAAGAGCGGAACCATTTTGGTCTTCGGGAAGAGGAAGAGAAAATGGGGTAACAACCTCGTTAAGAAATGTTGCATAATGTTCTCTGGGTCGGGAAAGGGGATGGCATTCCAATTGTAAAGCCACAATTCTTTAGCGGTGGGAACAGGGAGGGTTTCTAAACAGTGAGTGATAACTGAATTTGTTATCTTTAATTAGCTCTTATAATACAGCAGAAATTATATATTGAATATATTTCTGCTTCTCTATATATATAGTAAATAGTGTATATATATATATATATACAGTATGTACATATACATGTACATTGTTTTTTATTTTTGTAGTAGTAGTAGTAGTTTTTTTTAGTAGTTTAGTAGTTCAATAAAAGTGGTAGTTTAATAAAAGTGGTTAATTCATCAAACTGAGCCACTTCTACATACTTCTGTACTATATAATATGCTATGTACCCTCCTACATGACATCATACTGTAACCATACTCTTATTAAACAGTGATAAACAACACTGAATGGCATCTTAAAATGTTTCTGAACCCCATAAGCGCGTGTCATGTGATCTCATTGAGAGGAAGAGGGTTAATAGGGTCCGCTGCTGTACACTATTAGTACATGCTCCCCCCTATTTGTGCCTCGCTAAATGGGCTAACATTACTGTAAGCAAGATGCTCACCTGTTACTGTAACTAGCAGCCTACTTGTACTGAGTGTTGCGTGCTTGGGACTGACTGCATCTGACTTGTATAATGTTAATGTGTTCAAAAGGCCTCCAGTGCCACAGCAGGACATATCTGCCATCTGCATACTTGACCGTGTTGATGCTTGATGCTTCAAGCTGTTCAGTAGCCTGCACAGTGGCGTAATGGAGCCTTACAGTGTTGTTGCACCAGCAACACAGAGCTATCAGCACATGCTTGGCAGATAGTATAGCTGAACCACGCAGATACAGAGAGCTGCACATCGAGCCTAGTGGTGATGTCACCACCTCTGATAATGTTTTAGAGCTATCCGTGTCTGGACGGTGACCATGGTGACCATTATCATAGCTCTGCACTCTGAACATTTGGACTTGTTTACATGTTAGGCAACAGGCCAGGTCAAGAATGGAGACCCACGTCGTTCTGTGTGTGTGCGTGTGGCTGTGTGTGTGTGTGTTCTGGGCCAGTTTCAATTGCCTTAGCCACAGGAGGTGCAGCTCTATCCTAGAACTCGACAGATGTCCCAGACCACACACACACACACACACACACACGCGCACCCACACCCACACAGTGTACTGTACACAACAATCACAGGACACAGAAGGCACTAAATACACAAATGCAAACAGACAGGCTGAATATAAAGGCACATCTATCGTATCGACACCTTTCACACATGTGGAGACCACCTGAGTGCCAACAGACCCTGTGAACTCCACACAAAGGAGTCAAGGGGTCTCGGAGGGCTCTCCCTGCCTTCTGCAGTGGAGACAGATGACTGTGAAGAAAGAAACATGACACCCTATGCTTTCACAGTCCTTAACGAGTCAAGCTGCTCGTGTCCAGCTTCAGGGACCTCCACTACTGCGCAAACACTTTCCACGGGGGTCTCAAGCAGAAACACGTAAAATTGTTTAAACAAGTGATTCACTGGACACAATTCTAAATCTAATCATAGATGTCACTCGTATATCTCCCCAGAGTTACACTAACAGTGCTGTTAACAATGTAAATAAATAAGCTTGACAATAAAACAATGCAAAACCTTGAGATTAAACTCAACAGACTGTGGTTATAATGTACCCAAGCTTGAGAAGCCCTGCGTCTGAACTGATCTGAACACAAGGTTCCCAGGAAACCTATCCAGCCTGGCAATAATTATTAAACAACACAGGGACCGGTTTTTATAGCACTTTGAGCTCCAGAGCCAAATCCATGTTAGTCAAGATATTTGCAATTTCTCTACATCAAACCTCACTCCACGCTTGGTTTCCACAAAAGGGCCGACATAGAAACCCTGCCTTGCCTATGTTACTAATAATGTTATTTATCATTGATCACTGCAGAGGTAATTATCTTTGTGCCCACTAGGGGTTTGCTGTGCAAGGAGAAAACCAACCACTGAAACACAAGTTGCATGGGATTTGGTGTCTTGCTCAAGGGCAATTTATTAATTTATTTGGGTCCTATGGTTTTAGGGTTGTTGCTGCATTCCAGCTGCAATGAAAGAACATGTCTTCCCTCACTGAACATTCAGAACGTTGACTTCTAAAATGAGTGCTCATTTAAAATAAATGAATAGCACCTCTTAATCTATGTAGTAACAATTGAAATTAGATGTCGTTTCATCACATTTAGTCAGCGCCTTCACTCCAATCCACAGATCATATCGAAACATTTCATTTAAAATAATGAAGGAGGTTGAGTAAATGAAACGGCGTTTTAACCTGTTTTTCTAGCACACTCCAGACTCATGTCTGTAGTGTAAGATCACCCACAAGACGCCACTGTCTCACAAAAGCTAATGGCAACACACTATAGAGCTACATCTGGCCTTACCAGTTTTAGCTACTTCAACATGAATCATATAATTCATTTAAAAATGTACAACATTAAATGTTAAGTTTTGTAATTTGTTTGTCCACCCTTTACCCTTACCAAAAATATACATTTCTCAGTCAAGTTCTTTATTTATATGGTACACGCTGTGCACATAGCTATAAGTAACTGTATTACCAGAAATCTTGATAATTCATGTCTGGGCACAGCAAGGAAAGACAACAAACATGAGATACCCCTGAGAGTGTATTGTGTTACAGTGTGCCTGCAGTGGCATGACAGTAAATTCAGGACAGTTGCGATTCTTAACCCTTGAAAACCAAACGTGGAAAGAAGGCCTCACATGAGCCAACCCTAAACCATATACTAACGTGATTATGTGAAAGCATCATTCAGAACAGTTGAAGGGCACAGCAAATGAGTGATCTGATTCATATAGCCATGTTACTGAATTAATACATGTGACATGTTATTTATACATTAATGGTACTTCTTTTACGTTGCAGAGACATTGTGTGTGTAGAAAAACACAACAAGACACCTATTATGGCTTTACCTCACATACAGTATTACATTGTTAACCCTTAACTTAAGTACAGCTGAAATAAAATGTCACATCTATTAAACTCAACATGACTCTCCAAGTTGAAAAGGTAACAGCTGAAAATGAATATGGAATTTAACCGTGTACTGTAGTAATACTGTTCTTAATACTAAAAAATAAATACATTCACACTGTGACCAATGATAATATGAACTGTACCTATAGCCACCAACACTTATTAGGCGCTTTTGCAACAGTTCTACAATCTCAGTTCTAGGGGTTACCCACATGTGTGAACTACACAATGCCAACGTTTTTTTGTCCGTTGTTTGATGTAAGGCGACTGTTGGTATCTGACAGCCTACTACAACAATCATGGAAGACTTTGTTATCGTTTGTTATGTGCTTGCGTGTAGTAGACACAGCTTTAATGGAGACGTGCAGTGGAAAGAGCAAAACACATTCGGCAATTGGCAAAACTGGTCATAACCAAGGCCGAGAGAAGGACACAACATCAGAGACAAAGGAGACTGGTAGGCTACAGTAGTAAAAATGTCGGTTGCCGGAAGTGTTCGACCATTCAACGCATAATTACTTCAGTTGTGGTTCCTATTGTGGTAGGAAAGTACCTACCCTGAAGTAGGAGCTAAATAGGTTCCTCAAAGCGGCGTTCTAAGAACTAAGATGTTTCTCTGATGCAGAGAAAAACAAAAAAAGGAGGTATACTTTCTCCAACAGTTCTAAGAACTAGTAAAAAAGTTAATCCGGTGTGAAAGCACCTAATAATGGTATGGCTTTGGTTCTCCCCACTGGCTGCTTTGTCTTGCTTTCAAAAAGCAACTCCCCACTATTCTCTGAAATTGCACGTCTGTACCAAAAATATATTTGCTGTGACTGAATGGAAGATTTACAAGACAGCACATCTGGTGTAGACATATAAAAATGTCTGATCGGTAACATTCAGGACTTGTAAGTGCTCTTAAGGTAGGCCGACTAGATTTCTTTCCATTGGGGAAATCGGTTGACCAAAGTCTCATTAAAAAGATTGATTCTGCTTTTTCACCTCTGGAATGTACCGTGTATACATATACTATAATGGAGGCTGTACTTTAGGGGTACAGTCAGATTTTATGATATGCTACTTTAGGCAATACCCACCTAATGTTGCAATGCCCAAGGAATGACCAGGTAACTATATATTGCTTTAATAATGTAGTGAAAAATACATAAAAATCCTGTTTCACATGGGGAAATTATTAGTCTTAAACTCTCACAACCACCGCAGTAAGATGGTTGAAAAACTCTGTTGGTGATTGCTGCTGATGAGTTTCCTAATCTTACAGCCTCCCCAAAGCATTGCTTGGCTAGGCTTTCATTTTCTCTTGGACTCTACATTCTGAGCCTGACACCGAGAAAGATAAACTTTGACAGGGCGAGAGACATAAAGATAATTTTTAACAGGGAATTTAAAACGCAAAGTATTTACAAGAACCAGCAGTGCCTGCTCATAAATTTGGATCGCCGTCGCATTTCACTGAGCTGCTTTATTATGGAAGTGAAGCGTGGCTAGCAATGCTGAGCAGCATGTGTGTTCCTGTATAGAAGACAGCCAGGAAGATGAACAGCAAGGAGGAAAAGAACACAAGGTTTCATTCTTGCTATTCTTGGGAGAGTAGCAACCAAACAATGTTTGGTGCATTAGCGCTGCTCCGCATTATACATTCTGCGTATGCCCACTGTAAATAGCAAGCCACGTTCCTGTGTTTGTTTAGCGGGAGGGGGGCGGGGGTTGCGGTTTTTCCGCTATTCGTCAAATTTGATGAAAATCTTGCTTGATGAATTAAGAGTGAGGATCGGGGAGGGCAGTGACTTGGTAAAGTGGTACCTTAGCCCACAACCACAGATTAGGGTTTTGGGATAAGGGAGGTCTGAGAGACAGGAGAGGCAGACATGTGAAGTGAACTCACATGCCTGCCTTTAACCACGGACGGATTACACGTGTCTTTGCCTGATAATTCCCCCCTGAACGTTCAGAAATTACGCTTTTCACATGTTGCTTTGCACCACTAAGCAAAGACAAGGTAGCCCTTTATACCGTAGCTCCCTCGGCCTGGCCTGGACCGGGGGTGGGGGAAGCACAGTTAGTCTGAAGAGGAGGAGGAGGCATATGGGTACAGAGAACAGATAGTCTGTAGAGGAGGAGGAGGAGGCATATGGGTACTGAGAAGACTGGATGGTTTAAGACCAAATGTAGATGACTCTACAGAGGTGTGTAATATGTAATGTAATGTCTACAGTAGATAGCTCATGAATACACAGTATTGTTTGTTGTGTTTATAAAAAATAAGTAAGCTGACCAAGCATATCTGTCCCTAAAAAAACGTCCCATTACATCTGAACTTTGAATAATGTGAAAGGGGAGATGTGATGGAATTCAGGAGGAATTTTAAATGAAGAGACCATTGGCTTGCGCAAGAAAGAGCGCATATCAAAACCAGAGTGGTTAATGGGTGTACGGATGGATGGATGGTGTGTCCACCCCAGTACAAAGTGTTTTCAGTGACCCGTGTGTACTCCCCTACATGTTGACAGCTAGCCAGCCAGCAAGGCAGGGAGGATTCTATTAGGAGAGATTCAAATATAACCCTTTCGTGGGATTAATGACTGTTAAGGGAACACAAACAACCAAAGAAAATTAGGTCACAAGCTCGTGGTTTAAAATGTAATGTGTGCGAATTAACGTTGAGCTATTAAAATTCCCCTGGAACAGATAGCCTAATGAAACCTTGGTGAATAACCTACAGTACTAATACAGTAATAATGAATCCAGTAAAACCTACTTTGTCAGCAGAGCGGTTATGAAAGTACTCTAATAGCCACCTCGTTGTAATGTTATACTTCAGACAAACAGGAATTCGGTGTGCATAACAGTGGGATGTACGACTAGCGTACAACCGGTGCATTTGGCTTAGCGGGCCGTATTGTGAAACTGCGACTACACAGATCTAGAGCCTACAAAATCAGGTCAACAATGTAGCGTGTGTTGTGTTTTAAATTTGCCTCATAGCTTCATTAGTTTTGGGTGTGTGCTTCTGCGGGTATGCAAAATAAAATGTACAGTATCATAATTTCAAGTATTTAAACACAATAGATTAAAAACATGCCAAGGAATGTTATAACAGAACATGTACAACACAAAATAATGTGTTTACATGTGTTGCCACTGAATCGTCTCCTACTCTGTTATTTGAAGTTTCTTCTTTGTTTTGGATTTAACTGACACTTTTTGACGTCTCCTCCTCTCATTAAACGTGAGTTTACTGGCATTTGCATGCATCGCTGCAGTGGAAACATGTTTGTTTGAAACAGACGGACGGACTGTGTCTTTATGGTGTCTGCTCAGATCTGTTGCTGAAATGTTTTACTGTCAGTTATGGTGCTGTATTTTTCTCCCACAATTTAAACACGTAACCGAATGTATAGTTGCTATATACAGCATGCATAATTAGTCCTGTAACTTTATTGTTAGCAAATGCTTTTAAGTTAACAGTTTACATGCATTATGTTTACAGTGCCTGAACTCTAAACCTAATTCCTTTGTTTTCATAAGGCAGATGATTTGTCCTGACAGATATCTAAAAGCCAGCACACTGTTCCATTCACAAAGCAGATCCTGGATCAGGCACATTATTTCTGATGTAAAATCCCACTCCAAATGCAGTGAAAGAATTACACTCTGTAAATCATGCAAGGACTCTATCTGTCAGCTCCTGTTAATGTTAGCAGGGAGGGTCATGTGCTTTATGCAGGCTGCCATTCTCTTTGCCAAGGCTGGGAGTGTTGGGAATGGAACCATTGTGAGTTGTGTTCCAGACCTTCCAACTTCCGCATTCTAACTCATTCTTTCCACAAGGCCAAAGTGCTTGGCCACAATAGCTAGCACTTAAAAGATTGGATTAATCCACGAATGGCATTCTAATATTCACACAAAATTCAACTTTAACACATGGTGTTATCTATTTTAAAAACAGCTATAGTGCAGTTTTGAGAAGCAAACGTCTGAAATGTCAGTGTCTTATGATATTAGCTTTTTATACTAGTTGGAACTTTCAACAAGGCCTACATGTCTAAATTACATTTGTACTTTTAAAATGCATTGCTAATCCTCTGAAACGTTCACTGGGGACAATATGTCTCCTACATCATTTTGCTTTTATGACTCATACATTCTTATTCTTCAGATTATGTACACCTCATTTCTGAATTTCCCCAAAACAACCGCAAAGGTACTTAAAACAATGATGCAACAATGATGTAATACCCAAAAATAAAATGTATCCTCATTTGGCTTCATGATTATGTCCCAGGTTCCCTTGGTAAAAGGAAACATCTCAGCACTTCCATTTGACACTTCCTGCTTGGTACTGTAGCTCATTCCCAAATACTGGAGTTACAATACAAACAGAAACAATATGTGATCGGAGGAAGTGTCAAATAGACTAGGCCACACAGAAAGTTCGCTGAAATTAATTCAAGTAAAATAATAATCATTATTCCTCTCTGGCTTCACTTCGTCTATGTTTTAGTTTTAATGTATGTTTAGGGTTAAAAACTACATTGATCAGTGTCGCACAGTTTCCAGTGATTAATTGTATTTGTGTGAATGTTATATTATGCTCTTTACAGATCAGATACGTTTTCATCTGGCTGTTTTCACCTGCAGTGGCAAAATTGGATAGGTGCGTGATCGTGATCAATAGTCTCTCAATAATCCAGGTTCAAAACACTAGCGATGATTTGTTCTTTTAATAACAACAACAAAAGCACTACTTGATTAAGATTAGAATAACAGACATATTTTGTATGCGAATTATGCTTTTTCATATTTGATCTGTTTTGATCCTGTAACAGAACTAAACTGTATGCACAGGCTACATGTTCAACTACAGTCTACTTTAAACTTTTATTTAAAAGTAGGCCTACTTTTACAATGTTGTTAGATTTTCAAAACACTTAGGTCTACTGATTTCCTACAGCAACTTTAGATAGACATGTCTTTCTAATAAGCCTATTTGACTGCATCTTCTGCCGTTTATGACGTAGTCACCACGAACTATGCTTCTAATGACACCTCCAGAGCCGTAGTTTGAAAGACACAATTTAACGACAGTGTTACGTTTGGTTGGAACTATGGTTTTGGGCAACTGTGTAGTTCCAAACATGTAAGTTGCTAATGTAGTTAGCAACAATGCCTTTGGGAAACGCACCCCTGAGCAGGAGGGAGAAAAAAGAGAAGAAGCCTTTTATGGAACCCCAGGAAACAAACAGTTCCCTTTTCACATGAAGAGGAATTCACCTGAGCGTAAAAGGTGCACACTGTGGCACTGCCTCGCTTCCAGCTGTCCGGTTAAGTTAATTAAAGGAGACACCGACTGAATTAAGCTTTTAGAGAGATATAAAACCATGTAGCAGGTGGTGGGGGTGAAGGAGAGACCTAGTGAGGTGTATAGCATGAGAGAGGAACATCACCCAATCTCCTATTACCTCTCCCCCACACACACACATACACTTTGTTTATACAGTATAGCAGATGTAGCTGATGGTTCCCTTCACTCACTTTTGGTATTTCCTTATGCTAATCAAAACAAGGTCCAAGCTCCAAGTCAAAAGATGGGTAAACAGGGTCTCCCGAGGACTCATGCAAAGGGGCTTGTCTGTGGTTTATGCTATCAGACATCCATTGATAGGAGGACGAATGTAATCCCGACGCGACTTGTACGGCTCTCAGAGGAAGCTTCCGAGGCAAAGGCACAAGGAGCTCAGACCTGAAGCCACAACTAGCAGAAGACAATGCATGCTAAATGGCCATCTGTCACGTGTCCTCCGTCACAATATTCTTGTTACATTTCACTCTTATGTTTATAAGAAACAAACACTTCCTGCTCATGAAAAGTGGTAACACACCTATTCTACTAAAGACCAAACCTGCAGAAACACGTTCATTACAGTAGGTGTTTGTGGGCGGAATGGCAATAGAAATACAGAAACCAAGAATAACAGACATGTAATTATTCTGAAAAAGGTTTGTGGACTATTACTAAATATCCTGAACCGGTGTTACCTGCGAATCAGAATCCAGGTAGGGACTTGTCTTTCCATCTTCACTAAACACAGGCGACCATACCCTGTCTCCAGCCCCTGAACTACACACACAGAGAGAGAGAGAGAGAGAGAGAGAGAGAGAGAGAGAGAGAGATTAGATCGTTGAACACCACAATACAGTTTATTGTGTTTATTTTGAATCCTCATATTCAAAAATCTATGATAGAATGAATAGTAAAAGTAATGGCAATGATTAATGTGATTGATGAGCCGTCGGTGTCTGTCTGTGTGTGTGTGTGTGTGTGCGTGTGTGTGTGTGTGTGTGTGTGTGTGCGTGCGTGTGCGTGTTAGTGTTTGTGTATGTGTGTGTGTGCGTGTGCGTTTTTGGCAGTAATATACATGAGTGGGACAGAGCTGTGTTTTGTCGCCAAGACAAAGATAAATGCTTCATCACTCCATAACATCTCTGCATGTACTGTGTTTGAATACGCTACACAGTATGGCCAGGTCTTTATAAAGCAACGAACCATAAATCACTGCTATCTGACATTTGACCCTTCCTTTACACTGGTCAAATACACTGTATAATCGATCCTAATGAATTATTGTTCCACATTTAGCAGTTTTAAAATGGATGGATGAAACTAGGTCAACTGGTTTTATTGTGACCAATAAAGTGGTATAGAATAAAACGCCTTGGTAGACCTGAAATTTAGCCTAACAATTAGCCTACTAAAAGCATAGGATTGGTTTCCAACGTGGTTATGTTGAGTTGTTGGAGAGCACTGCATGTGTGAATGATGGTGGTTTGCTTTTCACACAACAGGGCCTGGGGTGGACGGTTCATGGGATTAGAAGGTTTGCGGTTGCCATAGCATTTGCCATTATTAAGCGGGCAAGCGACAGGATTCCCGAATGCTGACAAACTGAGGAACCATAGAGCAATGTGAACGCATGCGCGTGTGTGTGTGTGTGTGTGTGCGTGTGTGTGTCTGTGTGTGTGTGTGTGTGTGTGTGCTTGGGGGGAGGGGGGGGGGGTCTTTCTTTCCCACCATTCATTTTTGTTTCTGGTCACCAACTCATTCACACCTCTGTCCAAAGACTCTAAAACCATTAACTGCCACAAAGTGCTAACAAAGAACACAGTGTGCAGTTTTGGTATGTGCGCTTCTGCTTGTGTGTGCGTGTGCGTGCCCGGGTATGTCTGTCTGGCCCTGGAAAGTTGACGTCTACAGAGGTGAAGTCACCACACTAGCTCCGGTAGGACTGAGGCAACAGCTCAGATATGAAATGCGGAGGTGTTGCTATCAAAGACACTCTAAGAGGCGCTGAGTGATCTGCGCTAGACTGCGTGGGACCATCTCCTCCTACTATCACCGGGACCTCCACACTTTGAGCCATGATCCCATTATGAACGATGCTTCATAGCTCCAAGCTGGGAGCAAATACCAAACAAGACCATTGTAATATTCCTAAACCAATAAAACTCGGTTATACATTATAATTATATATGTA
>JAODUK010003596.1:0-11342 GCA_027564635.1 Typhlichthys eigenmanni
TCCAATGTGGCTCGGGAAAGGGAGGTTTGGGGTCCCCTGCTGAAGCTGCTGCCCCCGCAACCCGACTCCGGATAAGCAGATGACGATGGATGGATGGATGGATTTCTACTTTATGTTGTCTATATGATCATTGCAGCCATAAAATGTAAAAATGCATTATTATTATTTCCAAAAGATGAAGAGGGTTCTGGCAAACTTGAAAGAATTCTTGCTTTTGCCACTGGAGCGACTGTCATTCCACCCATAGGCTTCAAACCCACTCCATCTATTGGTTTCCTACATGAAGACTATGAAGACATCGGTGTGTCAAGCTTTCCTATTGCGAACACATGTATCAACTGCCTCAAGCTGCCATTGCACAACTCGTACACTGTTTTTAAAGACTAGATGGACTTTGCTTTAAGGAACACACAGGGATTTGGCAGAGCCTAAGAGGCATACAGTAGATGTAAATAATAACTTTTAAGAGTACATTTAAACTGGTCCTGTTCTGACTTATGTCGAAAGTAAGTTAAAATGTTTTATTATATTTGTATGTTCTTAGGGCAGTTTTAATGCCACAGGAAAATGTTAAGATTTGTATCCTGCTTAAAAACTTTAAAGTGTGTGTAAATGGGGTCACACATTTGTTACAGTATATGGAAATATAATTTAGAAAACAAAATGGAGTGCACTTGATAGAAGCACCATTTTTTATTTTATACACTGGTGAACAAAGCAAGTTTTTATTTTTTTTGTTTCCTTACATTAAGAGTAATTTGGGATGGATATTACATTCTGTTTGCAATACATTGTATTAAATTACATTTGATTTGAAAGTACAATATTTGCATTTCAACTTGGAGGCCTGTTTCTGTCTGTTTTGTCTCTGTTCCCTCTTCTCCTATATCTCAAGTGCATGTTTTGTTATTAGAAGACAGCGTCAAGGTCCTTTCAGTGAAATTTGCCTTTATTCATACACTACAAAGTGAATATGTTCTATTATGTCATTGTATGTGTTGGAACCATCTGAATAAAAACATTAAGCTTCAGGTCTGCTATACTGAATCATACATATACATTTTACTTATTTACCACTAAGCAGTTTTAGTAGCCTTTATCGTGCACATTGTGAAGCTCATCAGATTCTTTACAGATTGAGCAAAGCAGTATAACTTGGTCAATAGGTGATAACTGTAGTGTTAATGTGTGTATGAATCACATGCAATTGTTAGTATATGAACTGCAAAACAACATATACTTTATTTAACACAATGAACAAATGGCACAATCCAAACTGTTGTTCTTGGCCTTTGAGGATTTACACGTCTATCCTGCGCTTTCATTATAGAATTTTGCAGTAATTTTATCACGCTATCTAAGGTGTTGCTGGAGAAAATACAAAAGAGAACACTAAGTTTATCCCCAAGTTTCCATCATTTTGTAATGGATTGAAATTTTGCTGTATTGCTTGAGCCATTGTCTCATTAACAGTCAAAATATCTGGTATAATTACATTGTTATTGGTATGTACTTCAAGTAAAGGACCTTCTTCATCTATCCCATAGAAATGATCAGAATAAAAATGGAATCTACGGCTGTGTTTCCCTGTCCCATACTGTTTATTATCCGTGTGCCAAAGCTGTAGTGGAGTTTGACCCCCTTGTGTGGAGAGTCCATGGTGGTTCCACTGATTTATAAACTCTGTTGTTGCAGTTCTAATTCTAGGCAAAAATATGTAATGCAAACTAAATAAATGATACTCATCTAATTAATCCAGTATGCCAACTGACTCCATATAACTGAAAAGATTATAAAATGTCTGCTTACAACCCTATTAAGTTCAGCCCATAGCCTTTCAATGCGCTGATTGTGAACTGATAATCCAGCAATGACACTTCGTCTATTAAGCCCCCTTCTGTACAGCATGAAACGAGCAACCATTATATTTTCCATCCCATGATCACATCTTACTCTGGATGGTAATCCAAAATGATCTACACCACTCACAAACAATGACAGTACACTAGATGCTCTGTTATTATCCAGACATGCAAGACAAATGATACCTCGACTGTACCCATCCACACACACATGAAAAACCAATCGCCACCGTACCAGCTTGTGGTTGCTGTCGAAGTGCCTATAATAAATAATAAATAAAAAAATGAGTAATGCAGAAGTAAAATGAAGTAAGACTAAGATATGTTAAGTATTAATAACTTGTATAAAGTCCACATTATGATGTCTGGCCTATAGCATGTATGAAATCCTTTTGGCCTAAGTAAATATACACACACTCACACTCCCATACAATGAAGGAAATATGTACTGTAGGTATTATGAGACTTTTTTTTATAAAGAGAGGCAATAGCCAGGAGAAAGAATGTATGGAGAAAGCTTATTTATATAAAAACATGTTTTTATATTTATTTTTAAAACAGCAAATACAGTTTTTATGAACTTACCTTGTAAATTTGTCTGCAGATAGCATGCGCCTGCGAATAGACCTCCCAATAGGGTCAACCTGATGTAGAATATGTCTAATACGCCACCTTAATCCCCGTGATCGGATTATATATGCCTCTCCAGCGTTAGGTGTCCTCTGCAGTATGTCGGTCACAAGTTGGTTAAATTCTTCATTTGTCATAATATTGTACTGTAAATTCTGGACTCCAACTATTGTCTGTGTCTGTGCAGCGTCCGGCGACTAATTCCAAAGCAATTTGCAATACTGTTCCAATTCATTCCCAATGAAAAGCAGTGTGTAATTTGCTGGTTAGTAATGCAGTAACATGGATGGCCCAGCAAACTATTGAAAAGATTTGGTGGCATCATTCTAGAGTTTGCAGTGACATGATTTATTCTGGTTGCCTCGTATCCCGTCACAATGGAGTGCAAATATCCATATAATGTCTCCATCAAAACAAAGTTTTGCCCATGTAAGAGACTAGTACCAGTTCTGGATTCCATAAGGACTTCCAATAACATCCTGACGTGGTGATCAAGCTCACGATAATGTCGGTCCTGTTCAAAAGCATCTCCCGCTGTTTCATTTCTAATGTTATCAATGCAGTGCTTCTCAAAAAGTTGTTCTTCAATCCCCCCCCCAAAAAAAAAAAAATGTTTTGCAATAGAAAAAATTAAAAACAGTTTACAAAACCCATTCTCATTGAAGTCATTACCTGTATAATTAACAAAGTGTTAAAAGCCCCAACATTCAATTTGACGGTTTGTAATGTTTTTTCAAATCACAAGTGATAGTAAAGATGCCTTCGGTAGTTGATGTCACGCAGTCCCAGCATGCATCGATCGAATCTAAACACCGCCATCTGAATTAAGCAGCTGCAGCAATGGTATCTACCACGATATATTTCTCAGTCCACAGGTTAATATACGGTATCAAAGTATTGTATGGTGTAATGGTTATGTTGTAATTCTGCAATAAAATGCTTAACTGCTTACACAGCAGACTGTCATTATGAACTTTATTAACTTGCACTCAGCATGTATAATGTGCTATATATATCGTATTATGCAATTCAGTCAGAGACGATACTATAAGACTTTTTATATTTGTATTCTGTAACGAGATTCTTTGATCACTTAGGTCAGGACTTCACTTCCCATCAGTCCTTGCGCATAACATCCGTTACATTGAAAATACATCCGTCACAGCAAGAATCCTCACATACAGTACACATACGTGAAATGCACTCACACACACTATACTAAACACCTCTCACATATGCTAGTGAGAATGAAACCTCACATAATGACAATTGAAATCCTCTCACACCCATTACTAAATTAATTAACCCCTTCACACTCTTAACTGAAAATTAATTAATTCACTAGTGTGTGTGAGGTTGGGTTCTTAGTAGTATGTATGAGAGACGTTTCTACTAGCGTGTGTGTGAGGGTGCGTTCTTAGTAGTATGTATGAGAGACGTTTCTACTAGCGTGTGTGTGAGGTAAGATGTTTTCAATGGTATGCATGAGAGGTGAGTTTGAATTATGGCCTACACGGCCCCCCATAAAGATCCCTTTAACCTACTCCTCATGAGTATGCGTCATAAACAGGTGCACGTATGCTAGGAGAATGGAGGTGCGTAGCTGGGAGAATGGAGGTGCGTAGCTGGGACAGCACCAGGTATTGCTCAGAGGCCAGATGCAAGTCCTGGGGCGACATTGTAGCTTGGGGTGGGAGAAGAGGGGGTGAAGCATGTGAATGAGGTATGACTGGGACATTACATCGCCCAAGCTTTAGACTGCACATGGGTGTGGGGTGGCTTTGGATGTCGAGATTAGAGTTTTGGTCCCATATGCAGCCACTCAGGAAGCAGAAGTAAAAGGCAAGTTTAACATGACAGGCAAAGGCAACACAGCGAAATGTAAACAGCCAAGTGATTAAATCAAAGCAGCATTCCAAAAGACAGTGACGTCAACCAAGGCCAGTTACACCTCCAAAACATGAACAAGCATGCAGTTTATGCAAGCAGGATTGACAGACAAAAGAACACTCAGGAAGGCTGAATAGGATGGGAAACACCTGCTACAGCTAACAATAGGGAGGCTTGTTAAGGGGAATGCACATGAACTGGTGGAACCAATGAAACAAGTAACTAAGAATGAAACAAGGGATGGGTAAAGAGCTGCAGGGCCTGACTGTAGGCTCAAAGCAGACGTGTTTTGTCAGAAGAACAGGCCATACACACCCCATTCAATAATTTCAGATGACACACTTGGCTTATCTTTCTTTAAACAAAAACAAACAAGCAATCTCATATCACACCTATCTTATTTTCTCTGCACTGGCTCCCAACTAAACACCACAGTATCGCTGACCTTCTAAACCCACATATTCCAAATAGACCTCTCAGATAAATAGACTATAATATTTTAGTTGTCCCTCACACCCACTTCAAAACACTAGGTGACCAAGCTTTTAAATCTATTGCACCCAAACTATGGAATACCTGCCCTCTATCAATTTGTTCCCTGCATTCTACTGACATTTCTATCACAGTTAAACACATTTCTATTTAGACAGACTTTTGGTTATCCATCCAACCCTCTTCTCCCACTTATATGGAGTCGGGTCGCGGGGCAGTAGCTCCAGCAAGGGACCCCAAACTTCTCTTTCCTGAGCTACATTAGCAAGCTCTGACTGGGGGATCCCGAGGCTTATGGTTAGATTTTAAATTATCTTTACTTTATGTCTATTTATGTATGTATGTATGTATGTATTTATATTTTATCTGACTATACTTGTTCTGTTTTATTGGCATATTTTATTTGTATTTTTACTGTATGTTATTTTAAATCTTTGTGTTATTTCCATTTTGGTTGCTATGTTGCTAGCTTTATTTTATACCTACCTTTTTGGTATTTTATTGTAAAGCACTTAGTGATTCTATATCTGTGAAAAGCGCTATATAAATAACCTTACTTTCTTACTTATACGGGGCTTCACAATATTATTATACAGTATATTCTTTCTAATTAAAATGACAATATTGCCATACATTCTGAATATTTTTTAATGATGATGTAAACAACCATATAAATCCCCTTTCACATATTGTTTCTGGTATATGCCTGCATGACTGTGCAGGCACAGCTAGATATGTTCTCTATTCTCTATTCATGTAGCTCATGTACCTCTTAAGCCTCTTCACACATGCCATGGTATAACAGTCATAGGTACAATATCCTGGTCAGTCAACAGACAGACAACAGATAACGGTAGCTAATGTAACACTTTATGAATGCTGCCAAGCACCGTAAACCAATAAGTTTCAAAGTCAGTCGACAGAAAGAGATAGCTGTTGATAGTATTTTTGCCGGACCACATGTAGCAAAAGTCACTTACTCACTGTCTGGCTGACAGACCGACCTTGTTAAAAAAGTGAATGCGCTACAAAAAGAGAGCACAACATGTCATAATCTGAAAACTATGCCCACAGAGAGAGAAACTATTTATCTTAGTTTAACGCAATTTATGACTTTTACAAAAAAACTAAAGGATGCTATGTAACATGATGCACTACCAACAAGGTAACCAACCTAGAATTATGTTTTTATAAGCTTTCAATCCGAAAAAAGTCTGGAAACCCCAGGAGATGCCTGGCAATCGTTTTGGCCTGGCTGCAGTGAATTGTCCACTTCACTAGCGGCAAGCAGATTGACGATGGACCCACACACCAGGAATTAATTTCTTAATATTACATGTGTGACTATAGTTACTGTAGCTGGCTGCTGTTTTTCATGCCAATAAGCATGGTCTTTGAAATGCATGCCGGCAGTGTTGTATCAGTAACATGATAAAGATGTGGTGGCCCGGTCCTGCGTGAACAGCAGTACCGAAACAAACTTGAAGTCGGGACCCCCGGTGTGGAAGGTAGGTGAGCTATAGGCGTTTGCGTAATAAAGCCTCGTCCTGCCGATGCCACTAAGGCATGTATATTGCATGCCTCCCGCCAGTTAAAAACAAAAACCAAGTTTAACAACACATTTGGTTTTTACAAACTGAATGGAAGCTTTGTAGACTACGTGCTTATTTGCAGGACGAGGAAGTGCGAGCTGTGATCTGATCGCAAGTGGTCAAGCGGAGATGCATTATGTTTGATCAGACGTAGGCCTCGCCTATGTAAAGCTGCCCACTTGTGATCTAATCACTCGAGATGGATGCTAATAATGCAAGGTGTCAACAGGGCCAGCGGGAGATGTCGTCCCACACACATCTAATCTAGCTGGGAATCCAGTTATCAGGTAGGCTAAGAATGTTATCTAGCTTAACGTTTCATGTATTTAGCCAACATTGTTTAAAAGTATTATGCAATCATACATACGTTCTTGTCACTTGTAACTGTGTGATAGCCAAACATATTGCAACTTTAAGTTAGTATTTGTTGTGCTAATTTGAGAGAAGTGTTTAAAATTGGCAAACCTGATCAAAACAAAATAAATTTAACTGCTCAGCCTCAGTGTAGGATTTCTCAATAAATTTAGCATTTATCAGTATATCGAAGATATTTGGGGATGTCATCGCTGCTTTTTGCAGATGAGTCAGGAATGTGTTTCAAAATGGTGGAAAAGCTAGTTGAAGCATTACCAACAGTTGCATAGTTTCAAATGTTACCAGAGCTATACGCCTAGAAGGAGGAAATGACAGTTTGCAAAATAAATGTATTAACCGCGGTTAATAGCTGGGAAATAACGATAATCGTCCCATATTTGATGAACATGATGAACATTGAATCACGTTTTCAATCAATACGATGCATGATTTGTCTTGTATTTTCATAAACGTCCCATGCACAATAATGAACATTCTAAAACACAAGAAATAGTAAGGCGGGCAAATTATTGTAGGATGAGTCCTGCTCATGTGCTGTCCCTGTTTTCAGGATGGTGTGACATTTACTTTACATTCAATTACAGTGACGTGCATGGCAGTGGTCTGAAAGCCATGTTACAAAACAGGGAGGAGTTGGCAGTGGTTTTAAGAACATTCACATGTTTCTCAACCCAGACAACATTCACAACAACAAAGCAATCTTGTGTTTTACTGCTGTAGATTGTTATTTCAGATGTACACATGCATATTATGGTTGAGCTATTTTTGTTGGTGTAGCACACTAAACCTGTTCCAATTGCTCAGAAGGATACAAGGACACAACAATGGTTGTCAACATATTCTAATTTTAAATGTCATGCATTTCATGTCAGAATGAGATGTGATACATTTCAAAATATATAAGATGGTAACTGTTACGTCCCATGGTGAGAGGGGTGTAGATGTGAGTTTGACAATATCATCCCCACAATTGGTTTCATGCCCCACACCTGGCTTGTTGAGTTCATCCCTCATTTGCACATGAAGGCTATGTCAATCAGAATCCTATCAAGTCACATCTGGCCTCTATATAAGATCTATATAACATTCCTTTGTTACTGTATGTCTCTGTGTCCTGATCTATTGTCTTAGCCTGGCTCTGCCCAATTTGCTTTCAGCTCAATTTTTGCTGAGAGAATAGTCTGGAAACCTTGTTTGTATTAGTGTTTTTACAGCCACCCTGCTGGTGGACTAACCAGAGGCTACGAGCGATAACATTTAAGTCAGGAATGTGTTTCAAAATGGTGGAAAAGCTAGTTGAAGCATTACAAACAGTTGCATAATTTCAAATGTTACCAGAGCCACGCCTAGAAGGAGGAAATGACTGTAAACATTTCCCAGTTGATTGTCTATTCCAGACCTTATTCACAAAATTAAATTTGGGTAACACCAGGAAAAACTCAACAAAAGGCAAAATAAAATGTTTTTGGCCGTTGGACCTAGAGGTGTCCACTAATCAATCAAAATGATGATTAGTGGACACCTGAACTAAAAACACTGTAAAAACCTGAACTTCCAGGTCCACCATCTGAAAAATAGATGTTATAACTTTAACATAACATAATAGCGCTGCTTTCAAATCACAATGTGTGTGGAGAGAGCGAGTCAGTGCTGATCTGGTGCAGGCTTTTAAAGGTATAGTAAGCGATTGTAAGCCAATAATTTTTTTTGTAAATTCAATAAATATTCTCCTTGAAGTCCACTATCTTAAACTTAGTTTACAATACACAACTTTATCCCAGTTTTCGGCTTGTCAGCAATTGTTTTGGAGAACACAAGACAAAAGCTCCCGGTCGGTGGGGAATTACAGCGCGCTCCCGTGAGCGAAAATTGTGTAGTGAGAACTTCCTACAATGAGTGTGAGTGTCGTCGATGTGCTAGCAATGCATAGCAAATCCCGAAATATCTGGACCTTTCTGAAAATCCAAATCCTGTAGTGTGACAGCAGCAACGACCTACAGTCAATGAGTGTGCAAGACATTGTGAATAGGTTAACTGCTTTCATAATCATAAATAAACCAGTTTGACTTTGTCGCGTGTCTTGTAGTGTGTGACCCCGCCGCCATGTAATGTGAATCACCGGACTTCTAAACACTTGATTGGAAGAGAGACAGTCGTATAGTGTGAAAGTCATGTCGTGTTGACTCGGCATTAACGTTCTCTGTGTATGCTGAAAAAATGTATAATCTGATACTTCTACACAGTCCTTGTTCTGTAAATAAGAACAAACTAAGTGGCGCAGACCACACAATAATTTCCTTGCATTCGCAATGCATTTCCAATGTGTGGTGCGGAACTTCTGAGAGAGGACCATATAGCATTGGAGGGAGATGTGTTTTTCTTTTGATCGAGTTAAAATAACAAACTTTCTCCAGAATTGCTTAATACATTTTTATGGTGGATGCAATTGCCGGGAATCAGCCACACCTGGAATGATGAGGAATCACTGACTGGCACCACTCCCGGTTAAGTGTGAATATGCAGATTTTACTGTAATACACGTCATTGACTCACCGCACCCATTAAGAGCAGGAAACATCTTTGAAAGTTGTGACCTCCAGTGGAATCCAGACAGGAACAAAACTTAAAGACACAGATAGTATACAACAAAGAGCAGTCCGGGGACGTGGATATGACAGAGGGGTCTCGCAAGATCAGGATGGTCTTCGAGCGGATGGTGGTTAACAGACTCCTCTGTCAACCACCACTTCAATTTTATTTTGCACTGAATATTATTCTGGAACCCCTCAATGCAAAAGTGTTTGTTGACTGATCAATTGGTCCCTATCAGCTGAAGACTTTCCCAAGATGATGACAAAAGTGTTGTACGTTTCAGTATATGGCGCTCTAGCTGATTTTAAATATTTTGATTGGGTGAGACAAAGGTTTGAAGTCCAATCCTATCTAAGGAAGTTTGATTAAAATGCATTAGCACCACCTTTATGACAAACACTTTTAAATTAATGCACACATTTCATAAAAACAGACAGGTACAACAAATGCCGTCCAGACGGCCAAGACACATAATACATAAACAACCGGCAGAAATAACCTAAGAACATAGCTGTGATTTTATATGACCACAGAGAAGCAACATTAAACCCTAAGAAGTAGTAAAGAACGCTTTAAAACACTTACAAAAAACATTTAAAGAAGTGAAAAACACAAGGCACAAAGGCATTGGATACTGTTTTAGCCGAATCAATAGCAGGTGCAGACCTCAGATAAAAGGTCTATCACAGACTCCCAGATTCCCTAAAAGCAGATACCGATACAAATTTGTAAAGTTTTAAAACATGTTGTAGGTCATTCCAATTCATTTCTGCAGCATGGTGGAATGAAGAGCGACGAATTGCTGAGATTGCCTTAGGCACATTTAACAGTAGTTGACGGGATGAGCGTGTGTTATAGACAAGAGGAGGATATCTGTAGCAGAGTGACTAGGCATGTAGGGGTCTGAGAACAAGCCGGTGTATTCTGCGCCGGATGTGTTGTGATGGCCAGTTAACAGATTAATATAACATGCAATGGTGGGTTTTATATGGCGCGGGTGTGGCAAATCTGATGGTAGAATGGTAAAGGACATCTAGGTGTGCAAGAGAACTCTTGCTAATCTGTACATTGTAGAAAATTGTGCTTTATATTTTAGATATTCTATTTTAGATATATATATATTAGATCTTATTGCTTAAAAGTGAACACACTGGAAGAGTAGTGGAAAGTTATGGACAAACAGTGTCTATACAAGAACCCTAGTCTGGAGTTCAATACAAGGTTAAGATTATAAAAGGCCAGTTGTATTTAGTTAAAGCTGTCCTGAATAGCATGTAGGACTAATTCTGGGGATGCTCCTGTTGAATCTAAAACTGTATCATCAGCGTATAGATGAATTGATGTTTTACCAACTGACTGGGTAATGTTGTTCATGTATATTGAAAAGAGACTTCGACCTAGGATTGAACCATGACGGACACCTTTCAGGACGTGCAGGGGCTGTGACAATATATTTTCAGATTTTACATACTGAACTCTACCGGACAGGTAGTTGGAGAACCATGCCAGGGAGTGTCTAGAAGCCACAATATTCTGCATCTTATCAATAAGATGATAACCTAACATGCCATAGGAATTGTTACAACTCCATCTGGGGAGCCGTACATTGAAACTGTTTGTGAATGGCTGTACTTAAAAAAAATAATTTGCAGTTGATTGGATGAACCACCTGGTTGTTTTCGCCCGTATACCTATAAACACGACGCTGACAGGAAAGTTCAGTTGCTACTCGGGACCAAGGTTATAATAGTTTTGCATTTTTCATTCATTTTTATTTTGTTTCGACTTTTTGTTTTTAAATTCAGTTTAGTTTTAATTCGTTTTTAAATTGAGTTTGGTAGTTTAGTTTAGTTTCTATTTTTTGAAAATGCTTAGTTTTAGTTTAGTTTTTATTAGTTTAGTGTTAGTT
>JAODUK010003597.1:0-11342 GCA_027564635.1 Typhlichthys eigenmanni
CCCCCCCCCCCCCCCCCCCCCCCCCCCCCCCCCCCCCCCCCCCCCCCCCCCCCCCCCCCCCCCCCCCCCACAAAAAGAACAGCAGAACAGAAAGGGAGTAGTGGTAAATATATATAAATTTCTTTTTTTTTTTTAAAAAAAAAAAAAGGAGTTTGATTTTTAATAAAGCAACTGCAGGAGACTGCAAGATACAACAGCAAAAAAAGAAAGCAATATGAAACGAGAAGCGAGAGGGCGTGTGAACTCCACATTAACCCCGTCAGCTCAGCCTCAGCCACCAGAGAACAGGAGACGTTGAGCTTCAGCAAAATGCCTCTATAAAGAACCATAGCAACCAAGAGGAAGGGGCCAGCTATGCTGAAAAGCCCACTATGTGGCTGACAAAGGCTGCACTGACATAGGCCGTCAGACACATCTTACGGAAGCCTCAGCTGGCTTCCGTTCTAAAAAGGTCACAAAGAGCCAAAAGGTATTACCACTTGGTGCAGCAATAATCAGGAAATGGAAAGAATAAAACCAGGTTTCATTCACGTCTTTTAGGGTTTGATTATTGGCAAGCATTAACAGAATATAGGAAACGTACAGTAGGCTAATATACCTTGATGTGTCACCCAATGAAGTAACTCCAAGTAATGTTAGAAGTAATGTACAGCCAATGTAATATTACCAGTAGAATTAGACTATACAGCACTTAAAACACATTTCCAAACCATTTGAGTCACTAACAGCATAGACAGTGAGCGCACGCCATTTTACATTATGGCAGGATAAACTGAGACAGTGCAGACAGAGAGGACTTCATTCAGTGGTTTATCGATAGGGGAAGGGCGTCAAACTAACAGATGAGGGCCATGCTCTTCATATAGCAGCACTCTGCCATTTCCTGGAGGGTTGCTAATCTCACGCTGTAAAAAGGGTGAAGCAGAGGATAGTTAAAGCCATAGGTTTAGCCACAGTAAAATAAACAAACACACACAGCCCATCTGTCCACTGTGGCCAAACAAACAAAATAAAAAAAAAAACAGAATTCAGAGATCATAAAATGTTACATTACGGTACTGCTTGCTCCTAGCAGTTCCACATATTGCTTGTTTACAAAGTAAACTGCCTTCCAGCCAGTTTGGGCACATCGAAAGATGCCATCCTGTGGATGCAGCGCTGTGGCGCTCAGGAAGCAGTTTGACACCATTTCCTGTCAGTGACACATTTGCAGAGACTCACATTTGCTTAACTCATCAAGCACGCTACGCTAACTCGTACTTCACTGAACCAGAGAGTACTCTCCAGTGGGCCATTAAAACAGAACGTGAAGGTAAACAGGATAGAACAACATCTGGGGTTCATGAAGACATTTGAATAAATCCATGCCAGCAAGTAAAAGACAAAGTATCAATTAAGCAATACAAATAAAGCCATTGCATCTCTTCGCAGGCATTACATTACATATTGTATACATGTTTTGTATTGCAATATTTCTTTCGCGTGAAAGATTACTTGTTTACTGAAGCACTTGGTGGAAATAACTTGGTTTCTGACGTTTACAGTGCTACATGTGTCAGCTGGCCAGGCATTCAGTTTCAAGTAGACACTTTTAAATGAGGAGAGCAAAATAAATACATAAAGTAAGGTTACATAATGTCAGCAGTAGAACAGCACACTGTTAGGTGCATGTTATTCTTTCAGTATGTCAGTGTGTGTGATTAGTTTTCTCTGAACATGCCAAAGGTGCCTAATGTGCATATTTACTGTTACATTGGAACAAAGGCAATGGTAAAACGATGACGTGATTAACAGTACATCACATCAGCCAATGTCTGGAAAGCATATACCTTGCTCATGAAATGTGTGTGTGTATGTGTGCATGTATGTAAGTAAATCATTATATCATATTTAATAACAGGGGTACAATAGGTGTAGGCTGTATATAAAAAAGGTTTGAGGTAAGAATCTTGTGAAATTTGTCTGAAATTTAATAGACATCTGTCAGATATCAGTGAATGAAATGATCTGTGAGAATATCTGCGCTATAGGTTGTGTGTGTGTGTGTGTGTGTGTGTGTATATATATACATATATAAAAATAATCATCTTTAAGCTTTCTTTTCTTCTCAATCACATACATGTGCATTGTACGTGGCTGTAGGTTTGTCAAATGCTCCAGGGTGCAGAGGAGGGAGTGAATTTGACGGTACTTTCTAAATCTTGCTTTTCCATATTTCTCATTGCAACTCTCACGTCCTTTTGGTTCTCTGAAAATGTTCAAAGACTCAAACTACTATTCAATTCTAGACTGAACACCGTTTAACTGAATGTACCACTTACATGGAACATTACTACAGCATAGGGCTGGGCGATATATCTGAATTTTTTCCAAAGAGATATAAAATTAGACTATAATTTATATCGATATAGTTATATTATGCATTTATTCATGACTTTTTCGATTTGTTCGTCTCTCCCTCCATGCCTGTACTTCAGAGTGTCAAAGGGGCGGAGACACCAGAGAAAGCTCACATATGACAATTAATGTAGCTAAAAATAAAAAATTTCACATTTCCATCGGGTTTCCTGTTTTTTTATATATGCCTGAAGATTTAGCCCACTTTATAGAAAATACCGATAAATATAGTGCATCGGTATTCAACGTAAATATATCGGGATGTTATTTTTGGTCCATATCGCCCAGCCCTACTACAGCACCTACTCAGATTGTATAACAAGGTAGCATCATGCTAAATGCATGAGCAGAGAACATGCAGGGAATCAGATCAGAGATGCATGCATTCAGAAAGTGTGCAGCATAAGAGTGTCAGCAATGTAAAGTATAAGAGTCAAACACATTGCAGAGCCAGGAGGGTGAAACACGCTCAAAGATTTACCATCAGCATCCTCTGTTTGTTTACACTCACCTGCACACAAGTGTGGCGATAATGACACACCAGGCGGTGCAGCAACAGTCAGCACTGGGTTGCTCCTCGCTCTTTTTCCGCCGGCAGCAGCAAAGCCAGAATGAGTAGATGAGCAGGAACAGAAAATCCAGGGCCATGCAGGCAAGAGCTAGTCCTCCCAGCAACAGAATAGACTGTAAGGGAAAATACATGGAAGAAGAGCCCATAAAAATAAAAACAAAGTCATTGTGTGTCTGCTACTGATGTAGATTATTTGGGAGTAAATCATTTCAGAATACATCTGAAACTTATATTTGATTAGATGTACAACATAGCATGAATCGCAAAATGATTGTTATCAAAGGGAGTTGAGACAGATAATTTTGTTAACAAATGTTTCATCCTCGACCGAACCAGATTTGCAATTTAGAAACAATTACTTATGACAAAATGCTTCCATGTCCTAAAATATGGTAATTTGTGAAACATAAATTAGATATTTATTATATTCGTCCAGTCTAAAGCTCGAAAAAATGCTGGTGAGTAATAGCATGTGTTCTTTAAAGGGACAGAAATTAAGCAATTACTTGTGAAATTAACAAAAGTAAGAAAGTAAATTGACATGCCTGGCCCATGTCATATCTAAAGACAAACTACCTCATATTTTGACATGGTAAAATTCCTTGGTTGCAGTTAATTACAACACTCACAGAACTCTATTTTCGCTCCAAACTCACCGTTTTGAAACTGCAAACAGTTGGGAAGAGGTAGACTGTTAAACTATACTGTACGCTTTTCAATTTCAGTGGGTGTAACTGGGATACCCACAAGTTCCAAGCACTTTAACCTATTAACAACTCACACTTTCTTCAAATCTCTTGCACTAGCATCTTCAGACTATGAGAAAATAACTACAAACACGTGAAGTACCCACTCCTTTTGGCTAATGACATGAAGCCATCATGTCATTAGCCAAAAGGAGTGGGTACTTAACATGTTGGTAGTCATTTTAGTTGCTGGGTTTAAATTTTCTTCTGAAAAACTGCACAACTTAAAGCACGATGTGTCACTTACATTTTCAACTACACTAAACAAACATATTCAAGTAAAACACCTACATTCCAAACTTGCCACAATAAAGGCCACTCTAAAATGTGCAGTTTAATCACAACACAATTCCACAGATCTCACAATTTTTCTGACTGTCCAGGATGACATGAACAAGAAACTGCAACATTGGGGCCTTTTGTGAACAGTCCACGCTTTTGCAGTAATCATGCCGTTCAGCATCTCAATACAACACACCAGTCAGGTGGATAGATTATCTTGGCAAAGTTAAAGCGCTCGCTGCTTTTTAGCATATTTCACAACATAATTTGAGAGAGCGAAAAATTGTCTTGTGCAGTCTTGGATCTTTTACTTAAAAATGTGTATTGCATTTATATTTGTGTTGAGTATCTGACCTGTGTTTTTTTGACTGCATAAATCTAGCCATTTTTAAAATCACTTGAAGTTTTTTATTTATTTATATTTAGCCAAGCAATAACTAACAGTTGATGACCCGACAATAGCAGAAAACAGTTTATATTATATTGACAATCATATTGTTAATCACAATATTTTCTGGGACAATAAATCCCACAACAAAAATATTTTATTTATTTAAAACTTTTTTTGTAACATTAAATGCACGCAATCAGTTTTATATAACTTAACAAGTGCAGGGTTTGTATTGATTAGCCCAGTGGTCCCCAATCCTGGTCCCAGAGGGCCTTGGCCCTGCATGTTGTAGATGTCGCCCTACTCCAATACACCTGATTCATTTGAATCAGGTGTTAGAAGAGCTATTCATTTGAATCAGGTGTGTTGGTGCAGGGAGACATCTAAAACATGCAGGGCAGCGGCCTTCTAGGACCAGGATTGGGGAACTCTAGCCATTTCCTCATTTGTTTTTTCCACTTCAATGAATGTGGAACCTATTTTGTAACTTCAGCTAAACTTGTCAAAGTTAACTCCAACTTCAGCAGTCTGTGAAATTAACTTATGAACTCATCATCCAGTAAAGGCAAAATTAATGACTGTGATTCAGAAATACATGGTCTTAGTTTTACCCTTAAGGAAACATGGACCTTTTAATTTCTGCTGTTCATTCACAATGAACTAGTGTTTAACCAAGTTTTGAATTTGTGTTAAGACTAATGAATACAACATTTTTGGAGTAGGCCTACATCATAAACTTTCCAAGAATGTCTAGTATTTTGTGTTAACATTTTGTTGTTTATGAACATAGACCAGCACAGCAATCCCTAGGAGGTTGAACTCTTCATATGTAGCTTTGATAGACAAGACATATTCTAATAATTAAACAATAGAAACGTATAAAAGTCATATATGATTCAAAGTGAAAGTGAGTCAACCACACCCCAGCAACGACATTTACCTGTTGATATGTCCTGTCATCAGGTCGAAAATCACTGCTCGTTTGCTCGAACCTGAGGTTGAAATGAGGAAGCCTATGTAATAAGTTGACCCACCATGGAGGAGAGTAGTTGACCACTGCTGCCATGCCAACTTCAGTGCAATTTTATCACTAAAATATATATTGAAATGGAACTTAATAATAAACAATTAACACCAAATTATAAATCCGTTTCTGTTCGGTATGGAAATTTCAAAATAAAAAAAATTGTTCTCCTGGATGAACAAATTAGTTAGGCGCTCGCATGTTCACAGTCCCCAGCAGCCGAGGCGTCAACTATTGTACCGTATGGGTCCCACTCATCACGTCATCGTCCATCCGATCCAAATAGTGCCTACTGGCTATGCATAATTAAAAAATATATGTAGTCATTCCCACGCAATAAAGGCAATGTTATCAGACCACTCACACACGCAAAGTGATTCGACTCGTTAACTTCTCGGCGTATGGTAACGAGTTAATATAGCCAGGTAGCTAGCCAAGTCAAGCTATCATGCTAACCAGTTCAACATAAACAAATTAACTCTTGGCAGTCGGAATTCTCACATATGACACTATGTCGATTGTATTCCGTAGATATACGATGGGCACTCCGTGTGTTATAATGCTGTAAATCCTCCTTTGATTCGCTCATTAGAAGTGTACCGTGGCGATCGTTAGCTACTTTGCAATCTTGGTGAAATCCTCTTGTCTTGACGAAAACAATAATATGGTAACTTCCGCACAGTCGCGATTTACATCTTGGTTTATATGGCAGAGCAGAGAACGTGTATTTTTCACAAGAATGGTAAATCCTGAACTGCTGTCGTCATAGTCCAGAACATAAATATGTGCAAAAGAAAGTCACTCAGTGCATCCAAAATTGTCTAAAAAGACAAATCTGGATAGGCGTACCGCTGCGTTCAGCATACAACCCACTAGCAGTAGCAGACGTTCCCACGGGTTATTTATTTGACCCAGCAGCGCCACCTAAAGATGTCTCTTCCTTCTATACTTCTATATAATCTGTCAGATAATGAGCAGCGATGGCGACTGTGACGATCGATATCCTACAGATTATAGCTATGACATATAGCCGTATACGATAGTCTATGCACATTTAAGAAAAGGTATACTTTTTTAAACATCTAATGTCAATTTATCGTTTTTCTATAGTTTCAAACATGAGACATCGTGCTCTATGTTGTTATTAATATAAATACCTCAATTTGGGTTACCGATCGATAGACTCAAATTAGTAATCTAACATCTAACACACTCTTCATGCAATAATATACTCGCATATAACAAAACTTTATTGCTGGAGTTGAGTCCAAGGTTCACTACAACTTTAAGACGAATTCCTTGTTTTTTATTTTCCTCAGGAAATCACATGGCGGTGCTCGCTCACATGACAAACTGAGCTATGGCAGGCGAAATCAATGAAGGTAAAGTACGAAACTTCCTTGAGTCTTGTCACATATTTGACGATTGTCTTTGTGTTAGAAATTAAGAGTTATTCATCTGTAACGCGAAAGTTTTCGTTTGCACTATATGACAACATTGGTATAGTCACGGACACTGATTTGCCAACGATACAGTAAAGTAAAAGTTTCTCACCTGTGTTGTTATATATAGGCCTATTCTTTGCTATGCATATATAGGCCTATTGACGATCAAAATGTCATATAGCCTAGAGAAAAGAACGTTCACAATTTAATTCAGTAAACCGCAATTGTCCTGAAACGATGATTTATTATTATTATTATTATTATTGTTATTATTATTATTATTATTATTATAAGCCATGTGAGGCAACCTTCTACCTAAGGGCTTCTATCTATCTATCTATTTATTTATTTATTTATTTAATTAATTTATTTTTTCTTAATTTCTACTAACACGTGATAGGGTTGACATAATAGCCTAACACTCGGCATAATGTGAATGTTCCTCATAGGATCAGTTCCACCATACTACAGGGAAGTATACGAGGCTGTCCGTTGTAGGACAGATGAACGTGTACAGGTCGAGGTGTTCCTCCGCTTGCTCGACGGAACAGACCTACCGAGGGCTGTAATAGGGCAGGTGAGGAGAAACAAATATCGTTCTGAGTTAAGATAAAATAATAGCCTACGTTATGCGTTTAATATTTCAATTTATATTGTTCCAAGAACATATGCCTACAATTTTATTTTTTAACTAGGTCTAGGTGTAGCCTAATTACATTTGCCTTGGTTTCTTTGACAAAAAAAGTATCAGGAAAAAAAACTGAGAATTTCAGATGCAATAATGTACTGTAGGCCTACTGTATGCCACTTAGTCCATGCTTAGCATACTATGCTAAGTGTGGGGAAATGTCACTATACTGTGAGGGCAGTTATCATCAAACAGTAAAATGTAGCCTACATAAAGAAGATAATTTATCTGTGTCAAATACAAATGTTTTTTTTAGGAAATGTAACATATTGAGTTAACATTCTGTTAATTGTTACTTTGCATTATAGAATGTAAACCACACTATAGATCTTGGGTTGAATTAAAATGTGATTTTAATATCATGTGGTCTGTCTTTTCCAGATTGTCGAGCATATTGACCTGACAGACAGATTCCTCAGCAAGTTATCCTTCTATAAAGCTCTGGCTTTGATTGCTCTTGCTCAGCAAGGGAAGCATCCAAGCCCTAAACTGTTAGATAACTGCATACAAGGTACTGTATAATTGCTGTTTCAGCGAGAGCACCTCAATGTATTGCTTAATGAGTAGCCTGGTGTCCTGCCTAAGGGCAAAATTAGCTACCATTATAGATTTCTGTTACAAGCAAAGCTGTGTGAAATTAGTGTTGTTTAGTTTAAATAAACATCCAAATAAATGGCACAAGCGATTTTGAATATTTAACCTTTGGGATAAAGTCTTGAATGGGTTTTGACATCGACCAACCTCTGGTGTTCAACATACAATACAACAAACTATATTCATGCCTCTCTTGTAAAAATAATTATTTGTACAATATAGCGCCATACCATGTGGGTGAAGTTATGTTCGTTTTCTATAGGTAGCCATTACTGTATATTGTCCCTATTCAAATATTTATTTAAGACCAACTTGGTTATTTCCACGCCTCAGACTGCATGCCACATGGCAACAGAAGTGTCTGTGAGAGCACGTTTGTAATTGGTCACAGTATGCAACTTTCTATTCATTATTTCATGGACATTTTGAAGTAGTGATACCAATGCTGGGTTATTTGACTAGCGATTGTGTTTGACAATATAGAATCAAGTTAGAGAGGCAATCCCACCACAGGCATGCCATTTATTATATTGATTGAATGAAATACAAATAAGAGTTATTACCTGTGTATTTTAGAATTGCCCAAGCCTCAGCTCGGGGATCCAAAGGACCTGTCGACGTTGAGAATGAAGCCATCTCAGGGAGATGTGTTGACTGTACCCCAAACCCTGGACACTCTGCTGGCTAGAGACACTATACAGGTGGAGCTCATCCCTGAAAAGAAAGGTCTGTTTCTGAAACATGTGGAGTACCAGATCACCAGCCAGGTAAGGAATCCGATGAAAATCTTTTATATACAGAGTTGGAAATGGTCATATGACTACCATTGTACATAAACTAGGAAATTGTAGCAAAATAATTGAAGTGTAAAAACAATTATTTGTTCTAATGTTGTAAAATTATTTTATGTTAATTTACTTGAGGCAGTAACTAGATTGTTTGGAAGGTTAAAAATGCAAATACTTTACACTGTTTATTGACACAAATTACACTCCAATTTGTGTTAAGAAATCTCAATCTGCACAAAGCAAATAAAATATGTGATTTTAACCCCTTCACTGTACTTTTACTATTTTTGTCTGCTTATTTCAGCATTTTAAGATATCGGTTTATCGACGGTATAGTGATTTTGATGTCCTCCATGAGCTTTTACTGCAGAGGTTTGCCTACAGAATGGTGCCAGCTCTGCCACCTAAGAGAATGTTGAAAGGCGGTATGGCACTGATGTGATGAAACAGAATATAATTAATGTTCTCTTCCACCACCCTTTCCCCATCATTTTGATACTGTACATTAATTTGTTGCGGGGGATTTATTGTAGGGATTTAATTTCTTGATATGTAATCATGTTGATATGTAATCTTGTTGCTATGAGTTAAGTTAGACAGTCTTCAATATTGGATTAAATGCATATTTCATGTATTATTTATTAATTTATTATATTTAATGTGGTCATTGCAGGTGCAAACCAATAGGATATACAAATCATAAAAAAGACATCTAGCGGTATTAACTATAAAAACACTGACAAATATGTAGGCATGAGGTTGAACCGGCTTTGCATAGTAGAATTGTACATAGGCCTACTACAGTACATTTAGATAATTGACAAATGGCACTACTGTAATAATAGAGACCTCTTTAAAATATGGGGGGGGGGATACTAATCACTTTAGTATTCATTAACCTCCTGATTGGACTAACACATATCTTTAGTTGTTATTCATACTTGATTATATTTGTTTCCTAATGCATAGTACAGTCTACTAATAAGGGCATGGTAGACATGTTTAGACATGTTTCACATGCTCTTATTGGACTCAGTAGTAAGTTACACCATATCTCACTGGTTCACAATAATTGTGTTTTCTTGTTTGTTCGGTAATGTATCCACAGTCCTGACATCCATTTCTGAGCGAGAGTTCATACAGGGAAGAATGCGCGCTCTTGGTAGATTCATTAATTTGGTAGCAAGGCACCCCTTCTTTTCTGAGGATGAAGTGGTCAAGACATTCCTGACATTCAACGGCTCGGTTTGTGGCCTTTTTCATAACGTCCCTGCTTCAGGCTTGGGGATATTGTGCACTAAACGTAAACCACCCACGTTGCTCATTATCTTCCCCTGCCCCTTACTCCCCCATTCTGCTGCCCAAACAGGATGTTCAGGCAAGGCTACGCGACACTTACAAGAAAATGGGCGATGAGTTCATGACAAACAGAATCGCTGCACAGGCAAAGGTTTGTCACATTTGAATGATGGAAGATATTTAAGATGCACTCCTTAGATTGTCTAGAATTATTTACATGATTGTATCACATGCTTATCTGTTCTGTAGGAATATCTTCCTGGTGATATTCAGGCCCAGTTTGCAACAAGTAGGGAGTTGATAAGAAATATTCAAAACAGCTTCCACAAGCTGCGGGACACTGCTGAGAGAATGGCTGAGCGCTCCAAAGACAATGCCACCGATCTGCTCATGTTTGGCAGAGAGCTCAGGTACTTCAGAGGTTTTGGCAATACACACTATTGGATTGCATATTTTGATCAGTTAAATCTAGCTGTGTATATGAGAATGCGTGACAACAGTCCTTGTTTGCATATGTTATGCCTTAAATTATAGTATGTGGCGATTCTTTGGCAATAAATGGAAAGCTTTTGCAATGCTAGCCCATTCACTTACATCTAAGAAGAATAATGTAAAAAAATACTCTGGGAAAATTTTTTTGTGTGTGTAAATACAACCACTACTGTAATTCTAACATTATCTTATTCCTGCAGTACACTGGGTTCTGATGCTTCTCCTATTCCCTCCTTGGCCTCGTCACAAAGCATTTGGGGTAACATGCGTCAGTCTCTAAAGGGCCTGTCTGTGGAGTTTACATTGCTTTCTGACAAAGCTGCTCAACAGGTAAAGGCATCAAAAACGCAAGCAACCCGCTGCACATGTTTTTGTTTGCAATATTGTTAAAAGTAAGCATTTTCTGTGCATTATTTTCAGGGTACAAGAGAAGAGGATGATGTTGTGGAAAAACTGAATATATTCCTTGATTTGCTACAGTCGTATAGAGTAAGTCAGTGGCTCTGAACAGTAAAATTATACATTTTAAAATGGTTAATGATTGGTGGAACCTCTCCGGGAACCATCACCTTATCATGGTGGAGAGGTTTGGGTGCCCCTATGAACCTGAGGGCTGTGTTGTCTG
>JAODUK010003598.1:0-11342 GCA_027564635.1 Typhlichthys eigenmanni
CAATCACATTGGTAACTATGGGGCAGTGAGGCGTCAAAACACATTAGTAACTATGGGGCAGTATGGTGTCAATCACACTGGTAACTATGGGGCAGTGAGGTGTCAAAACACATTAGTAACTATGGGGCAGCATGGTGTCAATCACATTGGTAACTATGGGGCAGTGAGGCGTCAACACACATTAGTAACTATGGGGCAGTATGGTGTCAATCACACTGGTAACTATGGGGCAGTGAGGCGTCAATCACATTAGTAACTATGAGTCAGTATGGTGTCAATCACATTGGTAACTATGGGGCAGTGAGGCGTCAAAACACATTAGTAACTATGGGGCAGTATGGTGTCAATCACATTGGTAACTATGGGGCAGTGAGGCGTCAACACACATTAGTAACTATGCGGTTTTGCAGCTCTGTCTTTAACAAAATATTTTGTAGCGTTTTCATTTTTTTTTCTCCCTTTGCACAAACGTTGGTCACAAATCAAATTGGCCCCATTCATCACCATGTGTGTACAAATGACTCACTTGAGGGAGAGGAAGGGATTGGCCTCGGAGAGAACGAAAGACTTTTAGCATCTGATTGGTTCATTCTGTCATCTCACTATCTAGCTCGTCTCGCAGAGCCAGCCTTTACTTGCATAAAGCCTGGGACACAGCACCGGTTAACTGGGTCAAGGCCCGCCTACTTGACAGGAGAGGTATTTTGACTGACATGCACGACGACCAATCACGTAACTCCATGACCAAATCAAATGTTAAACGTATACAGAGGAATTTGTTGGGAGACTTAACAACAACACATGTTAGCTGAGGCTGAGACAACAATCAAGCTAACAATCTTCTTGACAGTTAGTTTGATTTAACTTAATTAATTTTATTTAGTTAGATTTTTGGTAAACGGTGTTGCTTGAGAAAGCTATTAGCACACCATCTGTCTCACAGGAAACTCAGCATGTTCAAATCCAGCGCTGGCTGTGTGGCTGTAGTTCTACGTGCTAAATCATGCGCTAACTGCCACAAAGGCTCCTTTAAGCGCCCCGTCGATGATACTGTGATGTCTCGGGATGATTCACTCCTCCCCGTTTCCTGTTGACCGCATCCACGGAGCCACCAGCGCCGCCACACTAATCAAAGAGGACGGGAGTTAGAGGAGGAAGGAGGAAGGAGGAAGCCGGTGAAGGCAGGAAAGTGACTTCGACTGGGTCAGCCTGCCATCCCCCAAAAACGCAGACGTCGCGGGCGACGTGCTCTCATTAGCGGGGTGTGTTAGCGAGATGATAAGCCGCGAATAACGCGGAGAGTTTGCCACGCGATTCTAATTGGATGGCCTTGGCTCGTGTTGTTGTTATTGTTGTTGTTGTTGTTGTTGATGATGTTGTCGTGGCAATGGCCTGCTGGAGGTGGAACTGAGCTATTGAAGTGTGGAAAGAACAAAAGGATTTGTGTTCCCTAAACACACACACAGACACCCACACACGCACACAAACACACACACACAGGCACACAATGACCAGTACATATACTGTGTGTGTTCATTTACAGTTGTATTCAAGCACGTCTACCTCACACTGAGTGAGTTTTCATGAATTCCATCACACACACACGAACACACACACACACACACACATACACCTATGCGTACCACACTTTCCACAGCTTTCAAAGATGCTGATCGAATTCCACAGACATGAGGCTGTTGTAGCCCAGTCATATGCTATTGTACAGTAGAGTCTGAGGGGGAACATAGTAGCAACGATCACGTTCATGCTACGATATTGTACGCCAGTGAGTTGGGATTAATGGAACAATGGAGGATTTGTTAGTCATCATTATACTTGAACACTTGTCATTGTGCGCTCTATTCATCTACTGTGTGGACATTATTATTGGCTACAGCAGGGCACCTTTACTCTACTGCTTTAGTGTGTTAGCAAACGTTCTTAACACCGGGAGAATACTGTAGTCTAGTTACAGTATGTCCATTTTATTTCTATAGCCCTTAATCACATTGCAGTCTCACAGGGCTGTACAGCCCACACGTCACAAGTAAACAAACAACGCTTCCTTAACCTGCTCCTTCCCCCGGGGCACGGAAAACTTTCCATTAAAAACCCCACGGGTGAAAAAGGGAGGAAACCTTGGGAAGGGACCACAGAGAGAGGAATCCACCCCTCCAGGACGGTTAGGGTGCAATAGGTGTCGAGAGGGCAACAAGAATGAGCGAACGAAATGTATTAACACATTAGACATGGGTGTAGGGCTGCTGGGGTAAGGGGTTGACTCATAATATTTTATGATCAATATTGAAATCAAGATTATTGAACATGATTACTCCTTGACGTTGGAAAGATGTTGCAGTTACTGTGCGTAACAACAAGTCAGTTAAACTAAATAGTGAAAACAGCAACTGTTAAATGTCCCTTAATACTTTCCCCTTGAACTTCATCCACCCTGGGAGGCAGCTAACACATAGTAGAAATTAAATACATTTTGTAAGGTTACATTTACCGCATTTGTCAGAGGCTTTTTATCCAAAGCGATTTGTATATAATACATTTGTCAAATAGTTGGATAGGTTGGATAAGTTAATATATTATACGTGGTCCGTCAAATTTAGTGTTGGGCAAGTTACTCAGGAATAGTAATAAGCTATTAGTTACTTATTACTCATTCAAAAAGTAATACTATTACTTTACTTATTACTGGGTATTAAAAATAATTAGTTACATTACTAGTTACATTACTATATTACTTTCACAATCACTACCCTGCCTCGCCCCTTCAGAACATGGACAACCTGTGTAGCCAGCTCATTTTAGAATGGAAACCTCTTTATTGGAACAATAATGAACCTTAGGAGTCAACAATCAGCCAAAGTGAAAACATTGCAGCCTCTCAACCCAGATGATTGGACAGGTTGGTTTAATCAGCCTACACTAAGTTTGCTTGGACTAGCAAAATAATAAAGGCACGTCTTCATAAGATGGAAGTCTAAGGGGGAAATCTCAATCTTGTTGTAACGCAGTAATGCAGCATTACTTGGATTAGTAACTGTAAAATTATTACCGTTTTGGAAAAAGTAATTAGTTACACTACTAGTTACTGAAAAAAGTTATAATATTAGAGTAAGTAGTTACTACACAACAATGCAAATGATGTATATTGACATATGCCGCAGGGGGATTTGTCCCAGGTCTGACGATGTGTTCTGTAGTTTGCGTCCACATCTCAAGGCACTGGCAAAATTACTGTGAAACTGTCTTATAGCAAACAGAGGGCAGAACATGATCCTCTTCTAATTTGTAACTGCCTGCTGGATTCTCACTTCTCTACCAGGGCTGTTAAACCAGAAAACATCACACACTTGGAAGTGTCACTGATAACACGACAGCAGTTATATAATTAACATTTAAATTCTCTAATTTAAGACACAAGTGTTATTCAGCTGCATATTCAGGAGTCTTATTCTGTACGTGATCATGGCGTACAGTGCTCTGGTTGATAAATATTACAGGGCAACCGTTCTTCAAGGGTTTCATATGATGTAAAGATATTCCCTGGAGACAATTGCAGGCGGGCTCAGCCAATGGAATGATCCTGACACGCACACATACAAATAATGAGGCATGCATTCCTTTCTGCTTCCCAGTGAATCAGGACATACAGTAGTTGGTTTACATGGACACTTTTAGTCTTTCCAAATGGAAGCTTTCCGATTGACGGTTTTGGGTTACCTGTTTACATGGGATGTCACTTATCGGGTCTAGTGTTTACTAAGGGCGGGGAGAAAAAATCGATATGGCATAGTATCGCGATATTTCCCATGGCAATACTGTATCGATACACTAACACCAAGTATTGAATTGATTATATATATTTTTTTCTTTTTACTTTTTACATTTTATTTTATAATTATAAAAATTGCACTGAACAAATCGATGTTGACAGATTTCCTTTGGGGACATTTGAAGTTGGATAAAGTTCTACATTTTCATTTTTTTAATATCGTAAAACATATTGTATTGTGGCATAAGTATCGTGATAATATCGCATTGTGGGGCCCCTGGTGATTCCCACCTCTAGTGTTTACATGCGCCATTGCAACTTATCGGAGTTGATACATGCATACACGATATAGCTCATAATGTAACGTGTCTTACTAGCAAATGGTAAAACTGTCTAGCTTCTAGTTGTAGGGTTGACTGGTGGAGAAATGTACGGCTCCAGATGAAGTCACTGTACTAACTCCCATTCACTTATTTGTGTGCGTCACAGCTGATTTGACCAGACTTTGTACTGTTCTTATAATACATCCATTGTACAGTAGCTGTGCAGATTAGTTTACCGGCATCACACAAAACGTAAAACGGGGCATGCGCATTAGAACGCAACCAGGAAGTAAACAGGTTTACTTCTTCTTTCAATCGGGTCACGGAGCGGATTATACTACCGCTCTGCTTCGGAATGAAACTGCGATCAGGTTGACCGTTTCTCTTCCAATCGTGGTGTTTTTCTTTTGGGTTGGGCTTTTAACCCGATTCCAATCGGAATAGTAAACGTCCGTAGTGTAAACGCAGCTAGTGTCGTGACGACACTGGTCCGTTTTTATGGCAATATTATACATGTAACCATATCTAATATTATATATTGTGACTCATTGTTACATTAGTCTCAAATGCACTGCATCTAAGATAAGTTGTTACAGGTTCTTGTAAATTGTGAAGTGTGTTATACTGAACATGAACTGCATGCTGAATGCAGTTCAGTGTGTAGTTAATAACTATGTATTGCATATGCTAATAGAGACAATACATTATAATTTAGATTTAAGTATCAGTACAAAATTGATTTTCCAAAACTGAAACCCATATCATGACAAAATCATGTATATTTAAGTCTAAATTATAAGATTGTGTCTACGATATTATAGTAATATATCACTGTAATGATTGTGTGTGAACAACTACCCAGTGAAACAATTGTTATTGTGTGTGTGTGTGTGTGTGTGTGTGTGTGTGTGGCCTAAAATATTGTTCCTGTACTGTATTGTAATGTAAACTATGAGCACAGTTACAACAGCGATGGCTGTTTCACATTATACTGTATATTCTGTATCCATTACATTGAATGTCCAACTGCACCCCAGCTCTGAGCTTGACTCCACCCATTTCACAAATTTGGAGGAGGAGGAGCCGAGTGAGGGGAGGGGAGGGGCTGAGAGGGGGACCCCCATTAACATTAACTTAACATTTGAATTTGATGAGCGGACGAAAAGTACAACCAGTCAAGTCCTGTAGTGATTTGTAACGGATGATGTGGAGAGCCATTTTCACACCATAAAATTCAGATTTTTTTTCTTAAAATGGGGATTTTATGGGGAGCACTGATGCGTCTCATTGCAGTTCAGTCCTTTGCTTAGTTTACAGCAACAAAAAAAAAAATTTTAGGGTGCAGCTACTCTTTAAACAAAGTTTAGCATTACTTCACTTTGAGGTGTTCCTAAGCAGGGTGAGGTCAAGTCAAGTTTATTCATACAGCCTTTAATCACTACAGTCTCTAAGGGCTTAACAAGCCCACATTTCACATGGAAACAAAGGAAGAGACAACACCCCCGTAACCTGCTCCTTCCCCCGGGCAAGGCTCCCCCCCCCCCCAAAAAAAAGGGAAGGAACATTGGGAAGGGACCACAGAAGGATGGTTAGGATGCAATATGTGTCGCTAGGGCAACAAGAATCATAGCAATTAGCCTATTGACTGAAATGAAATCACAATGTGCACAAGTGATCTAAGATGGACTAGTGGTGGTCAGCCACGATTGACACGTGTGCATGGACCCTTGCTGAACATGGTCACCATCTGTCAGTCACATGCTTGGTCTCGTTCATCTAGAGGCCTGCCCTGCCACGTGGCTCGCCTGGAAGCCCACGTCAGTGCATGTTTGGGCAAGACAGGGATGGGCTTACTGGGAACACTGAAGAGGGGGGGGGGGGGGGCTGGATGGTACTGGGTTGAGCTGAGATCATGCCCGGTCATAGCACTTAACTCATGATGTCATCGCCTACAACCATGTCTCTCTCTCTCTCTCTCTCTCTCACACACACACACACACACACACACACACACACACACTGAAGTCTCAGATGCCTGTGGTTTGTGTCAGTGATGAGACACCGGGTGAAGTGTGTCTGTCTCAGCGCTGACACCCGTGACGTGTAACGTGGAGCCCACGCTGCCACGGTGTTGACCTGCCGCTAGTCATAGCAACCTGCCGCTAGTCATACATTCCAGCTAGCTAGGTGAGCTAGCTGTGAAGCAGCCCTAGCTGCATCGCCAGGTGTGGGCAGGAATAGCATCTGTGCCCTGGAAATATTTGCAGTGACTTGCAAAGACAAAATAAATGTGCATACAAAGGTATGCATACGTCACACAGCAGTAAGCATTTGCTATATTTTGGGACTATTTGTCTCGGGAATGATATTTGAACGGGAGATATTTTGTCACGCAACTCAGATCTTATATAGTGTGTGTATATTATTTGTACATTATAATTCTATTTAATTTAACGTATTATTATGTACATATTGTATTAGAATGAACACTTTAGTCAGCCAAGTGTAAAACACTTTTTTGTGCTTTGTTAATATATTTTCTTATGGTTTACACTATAATTTCATATGTCACATATGCACACATATGTTGACAGTAAAATGTAATAGTATAAATATATTGTGATTGTAAAAAAATAACAAATAGAATATAAATCTAAAAATACATATATGAAATAAAATGTACAAATGTATAAATAGTACAATCTGAGAAACTGCAGCAGTTGCATCTTAATTATTTCTGCGGCTGTACATATGACATACATGATGCACATTAAACCTTCTCAAATTATAAGATCCTAAATCTCTAATGGCATACATGCACTGTATATGGCAGCTTATGGCTGGTTATTACTAGGGCTGCAGGCTGATGAGTAGCTTTTAACTCAGTAACTCCAAAAGCGTATATGCTATCTAGAAGGGACAACTCCATCTGAAATCAGTCTGATACTGACTTAAATAGCTGGATGGGTATCTGTGACAAATAGATAGTTGTAACCGATCTATGGGGCTGATCCAATTAAATTAATTTACACGCGTACGTCTACTGTCAAGCTTCAGCCATGTCTAACCTACCCAGGCCACACTATCAGCAGCAGGTTTCTAAAATGTTAAGTCCTAAAACAGAGATTGACTGTAATTTACTTGGCAACTTAAGTTAAAATGTAATTTAACACTGGAATCGGATCCGTACTCTGTATCGGCCGACACCAAAAGTGCCGGTATCGGTATCGGGACTGAAAAGAATGAATCGGCCCAACCCTAGCTATTACCAGCCATGCAGGCTGATGACATGAGCGAACATTAAAACACTCATATGCCAACTATGCAATGCATATCATACACACGTACAATATACATAGATAGACAGCAGGCATGCACACGTATCACACAGACACAAAATCACAAAAAATATTGAAATGTCATTGTACTTTGTATAACGGCAGTAAAGATAACTCGTAGTGAGTACAAATCCCAACTGAATTGAACATACACAGCGTAATAAGTAGGATGAAGAGAGAGAGAGAGAGAGAGAGAGAGAGAGAGAGAGAGAGAGAGGGAGAGAGATGGTGTGTGTTTGTGTCAACTTATAAGTGTTTTGTGCCTGCCTGAACACACCACTGACCTGTATTGTAGGAATGTCAATATTGATTTATTGGCATATTTCGTGACACTATCACATTGTATTACATTATTGTGCGAGATTTAGAATATTGACAGAATTGTGAGTATGTGGTGGCCATCTCTTGTATTATGCTTTTAGGAGAGTCATAAGATGATTTAAAGTTTGAACAAGAAATAACCGTATTACTTGCTTACACTTCTAAATGACTATTAATATTGTTTCATTATAATGAATGTGCATAGAGTTTTAATGCCGGTTGTTTATATTTACATACATCACCTTCTCATACTATATTTTTGTTCCATTATGTTTTGCTATTAAAGGTTTATGTGTAGGAATATGTAAACACGTTTTTTGGGGTTAAGGGGTCAAATATTTCTGAACCACTAATACATGTGACTACAGCAGTATGTTTGTGTGTGTGTGAGTATGGGCGTGCGTGTGTGTGTGCGTGCGGGGAGAGGTGTGTGTGTGTGTGGGGAGAGGTGTGTGTGTGCGGGGAGAGGTGTGTATGTGTGTGGGGAGAGGTGTGTGTGTGTGTGTGTGTGTGTGTGCGCGTGAGTTTGTGTGTGTGGAGAGGTGTGTGTGTGTGTGTGTGTGCGTGGGTGTGTGTGACGCGGCGCAATGTGTCACACATGCATCAAACCAATGCACAAAACAGAGGATGGTGATTGGCAGATAGAAGATGCCCCGGGTCAAATTCAATCTCGACTATCCAGCAGTCAGGCAACCGTCTCACGCACGCACGCACGCACACGCACACCGAGGCGATGCTATGCTTCTGTCTCTCCTCTCTCTAGTTCCCTGAGCTGGTGCGTCATGTGTGAGCGTATACGAGGAGTCTGGGGTCCGGGGAGGATGTGCTCTTCTATATGTCACCGCTGACAGCGCCGACGTCACACAAGCACTTTATCTGTGAAACTTACCTCACCCAGGGATAAACGGGATGAGGAAAATGTCACCGAATGGCTTACAGCGGCAAGAATGTGAACGCTATTTTAGAACAGGGTTCTTAATATTCTAAACAAATTTTTGTTTTGACTCCTTCCCCCCAATCCATCTGAATAAGGTCAAGCTGGTGTGGGACTAAAACATGTTTGGAGGTCTGTAAACAGTATTTCGTCAGGTTGAGAGTTTGACACCGCTGTGTATGTAACCTATCTCCTGAGTCCTGACATGTATTTTATTACAGACATGCTGCCACTGAATAAACATAATGTTTTTGTGGTTCAATGCATTAATCCTTCACTTCCTGTCAGTGTCCCATATCCCATAACTACCTGTTTTGACCCGAATCTGCGCCGCTGGTATTTTTGACATAGTCGCTGTAAAATTCTGTAACCTATTTTTCATCTGCATCTTTTTCTGTTGCCAAATTCCTCAACTGAAAAGAGAAGAACTAAACTTTATACGGAAATCCAACTTCCTCAAATTGGAAACACCCTTACTTTGACATTTGACAAGAATTTTACATTCACAGTTAAATTTACGGCATTTGCCAGACGCTTTTATCCAAAGCGACTATAGTACATTTGTCAGTAGTTGGACAGGTCGTATACCAGCAATTATAAGCAAACAATATTCTAAATAGAACAAATGCAGCATAATGTCATTAAACCTATTATCACGTAATCAACCATATAAAATGCAATAGGTAATGGCCTAGCTAATAAAGTGCATACACATTTTTATTTTTTTTAATAATTTAAAATCATTGACAAATTATTAAAAATTGATAACTAATAATTATTTTTAATAATTATCAGTTACCAGTAAACCTTTGTGGAATTAATTTAGGCGATTCTTGATTTTTGGCATGAGTTTAATTTATAGTAAACCTTTTTATACCACTCTTATTAAAATGATAAATGTAGAGTCAGCAAATACACTTTTTTGTCAAATTCAGCGAATATCTCATCCCGGTCCACCAGCTGTTTGCTTTGTGTGTGTGCTGAAAATATATTCCGGTGTTGCTACACCACACTATCTCTGCAAATGAAAGCACAAACAAAGCGGTGCAGACCGCGCCACACAGCATGAGAGGCGGAGCACCCTATGGCAACAAAGGGCTACTGTGTGCTTCTGTTTTGATCCGAGTTCACACGTCAACAATCTTCCTCAGCATCGCTGACACCACCTGACGCCAGCAACCACAAATAGTGGTATGCTAACTAACTTCTAGCGGGAAGCGTGCTAGCTAGACAGTTGGCTCTCACCGTACAGTGGACTGCTCTACGCAGCAGGTAATTACACTATACATGTTCATAGTGGTACGCTAACTAACTCCTAGCGGGAAGAGTGCTAGCTAGACAGTTGGCTCTCACTGCACAGTGTACTGCTCTACGCAGCAGGTAATTACACTATACATGTTCATAGTGGTATGCTAACTAACTCCTAGCGGGAAGAGTGCTAGCTAGACAGTTGGCTCTCACCGTACAGTGGACTGCTCTACGCAGCAGGTAATTACACTATACATGTTCCTGTGTGGAGGTGCCTGACTGTGCAGGGTTCATGGAAAGCCCCCGGTGGAATAGTCCTACAGCATATTACTAACACAGCAGCCTAATGAGCTGCCATGCAGTCAAAGCAAATGTATTTATAATGTGCTTTTAGCAAACACGAGTCATTACAAAGTGCTTTACATAGCAACAAAGGACAGATTATAAGAGGGAACAAAGATCCCCTGAGTCCTGTGTCCCTGTGAAACTCCGGGAGAACACAGTACAACACACAACAAACAACAAACAACATAGAATGAGAACTTGGGTACGGATGACTGCGACACGGGTGCAAATAAAATGTGTTTTAAAATGACGCCTGAAGAAGAACAGTAATACTGTCTGTATGGGAACTTTTGTAGCTCATGCGTAAAAACGTTGAGGATAGCATAATGATGTAACTCTGCCACTTCCATCCTTTGAAATGGCAATCCCCGGGGTCCTGTTTACTGGAATAGTGTCTGTGTCAAAGCAGCCCATATCCATTGTGTTAGATTAAAAACTTAAGTATGACTGGCAAAAACAAAATTAGAAAAGCTGCTAAAGAGTGATTCCAAGAAAACCCTTGACATTTTCTTTCTTGGTGAGTCACGGGTCAGAGAATACAACCAATCGCTTTCTGACTCCTCTTCATAGTGTTGTCAAATATTGAACACACTTGACCATGTTAGGCTGGCCTAGTAGGATTTAAGAAGCGACCCTTAATTATGACAGAACGACACTGTTATTTTCTTTTCAACCAACAAATAAAGAGGGGGAAAACAGTGTCAGAGAGAGAGATGCAACGCTGGTGTGTCTTTGTTCTGCTATAGCATGCAACAAGACTTGCTGCCTGGATTAGTCACATGATTTGCATAATGCATATTGTGAATGAAACGATATACTGTATCATTCTGGTCATGGACAGAGGACACCCCAGTTACACTCATCAACGTGTGATCTAGTGTATCTCTATGTAAGTACAGTACAGTATGTAGGTAGCTCCCCAATGCGTATACATAGGCCGGCCTACACAAATGCACGCACGCACACACGCTCTCTCTCTCTCTCTCTCTCTCTCTCTCTCTCTCTCTCTCTCTCACACACACACACACACACACACACACACACAC
>JAODUK010003599.1:0-34065 GCA_027564635.1 Typhlichthys eigenmanni
CCCCCCCCCCCCCCCCCCCCCCCCCCCCCCCCCCCCCCCCCCCCCCCCCCCCCCCCCCCCCCCCCCCCCCCCGCATGTTACCTCTGTGTAGTCAAAGTCAGGCATTGGTCCGATGCTCCTGATGTAGTCAACCCTGAACTGGTTGCCAGGGTTACCAATAGGTACGGGCGGAATCAACGTAGTCATGGCTGTTACAATTGTCTGAAACACACACACATGCACGTGCAATCTATCCATATGGATCTATTATGGGTGAGAGGATATGATAGTATGTTTAATATACATTTACCACTATAGCATCCTTGACATTCTTCCTGATATCTCGAATCTTCTCCTGTTTCTCTCTTTAATACACACGCACACACAAAGTGTATATCACCATCACTAAAATTACATAGTAAAGTTTATAACAACAAATCAGAGTTTATTATGATGCATACTAATTACTAATGCTAATATAGCAAATTAAAGCTAAGTACAGTAACTACTATTGCCAACCAAAACACATGTATAAAGTTATTGTTCAATACAATGCATTGTTCTGAATTAATGACATCTGTCATAAGGCCTTATTCAGAACATCCAAACAGAAGAAGTGTTTATGACTTCTGAATAACATGGAATGTTATTGTCATTACTAAAGGTTCCCTATGAGAGGAAACATATCTGAATGTGTGTCTTACTCTGCATTGAAGCCACCTTCCACATGTAGAATTGTCATCTGTTTAACAATAGTACTTTTACCAGACTCTCCTGCACCTGCGCGCACACACACACACACACACACACACACACACACGCACACACACACACGCACACACATTAAACACAGGCATCGGAAGAGTCAACAGTATTAACAGACAGGTAGCCAGTCAGAGTTAGTCAAACACACCTAAGGCCTACAGACTGACATACACACACACGCACACAGAGGACTGGTTGACAGAGAGACAGGGCATACCCACCCAGTAGTAACAGTCTGTGTGTGGCTTTATATGCCTGTCTCTCTCTCTGAAGTTGTCTCTCTATCTTCTTATTTGCTTCTTCTCGATTCTTCTCATCGTCCGTCTTCCCTCCTCCCAGACAGCCCATAATACCTCTCACACGCACACACTCACCTACAATAACGTTTACACACACCTACAATAATGTTAACGCACCCACACCTATGGTAACATTATTACACTCACTCTCTCCCTCTCTCACACACACACACACACACACACCTTATGTAGCTATAGGCCTAGTAACCTTAGACACACACCAAGTAACCTCTCCTTCACATACACAGCTTACGTAATGCTATACATACACAGAGTAACATAACGACACACACCCAGCAGCGATGCACACGCACGCACACAAGCACGCGTAGTCCTACTGGAGCTACCGCAACGGTAGGCTACAGACAAAAAACCCGCGGCTTGTTAGAATATCATCGCCTTCTTTGACGGGAACAGCAGAGACGATTTACCCGGATCACCACAGCTACCGAATGACTACATTTAAATACCGGACTGGGTTAACATCACAGCCTCCCGTAGCCTATTGTCGCCGTGTCGGCTACCGCCTGTAGAACAACGATGCATCACAGTCCGACTCAAGTCCCGTCCGGTTTAGATTAGTCCGGTTCAGACCAGATCCAGCTATAGGCCTGGTGCTCCGGGTGCTGGCTGTCACGGTGCTTTTAGCTCGCGCTCGCACACAAAAATCACGGCAACAAGACGCGCGCGAGCTCCCCAGATCGCCTCTCCGCCGGTTTCTCCTCCTTCCATCCTTCCCTCCCTCCCTCCCTCCCTCCCTCTTGCTAATAGTAATATATATTAACCTATAGCCTACATTTACATCTAATTATAATAGAGCACCACAGCCTGTCGGCCTATTGGGTTATTCACATTACCAATAGTAATATGGAGCTGTTTTGTTTTTAGGCTACACTGAATTTGGCTATGGTTAGGCCTATGGTATGATATAGGCATTTGCACCACTTCACTAGGCTAATGTTAATACATAGCTTATTAATATTAATAGGCTGAGCTTAGAGCTATGCTACTAGCTTTGCCAATATTCAGTCAGTCTTAATGTTAGTAACCACTTTGGGATGTTTTCATAATAGCTATACGTTATCAGGACCATGGAGAGCAACACAGCTATCGCCATGGCAACAGTAGTAATCTAAGTGATGTGTCATATAAATAAAATTAAGAGTTTAGGAATCCCTTTTAAATCAAATCATTTTAATGTCACAAAAAACTATTTGTCCTCCCCCTCTTCCTCCTCATCCATTTATCTTCTCTCCTTCCTGCAGAGCTGCCAGACTAGAGCAGACAAACGCAGAACAATGTGTTAATGTGAAATAGGCTACTGGAAATAAGTATGTAAATACTGCACATACAATTTTATACACAAGTACACTAACACTATAATACACCACAAAAAGTGTGTGTGTTTTTATATATATATATATATATATATATATATATATATATAATTACTACAGGATTGTAAGTGTTAACTCATTATAGTAGCCCTAATCTATAATAATTTTAGAGAAAAGAAAAGAAAAAAATCTGACCGAAGTTGTTGTTCGTTACAAAAAGAACCCAAAGACTGTACTTCTGTTCGTAGATACCCCTGCAGACAAGACAGGTAGACACTATTAATTCCAGGTGACACTATTATTAACATTAGTATCACCAGTATAAATACATACGTTATACATAAGTGTCCATATGAGTCTGTAATACCATTATAGTGCTCTGCATCTCAGCCAGTTCGTTGCATGTCTCCTCCACGTGATTTAGCTGATGAACAACAGTTTCTTCAAATCTCTGCAACAATAGCAACCTACACACACACACACGTCTTGATTCAACAACAATTCGAGCATCTAAACTCACCTGCCACTGTATTATGTGCACCTATTCAATTGCTTGTTAATTAAAACAAATAGATAATCAGCCAATCACATGGCATCAACTCAATGCATTTAGGCATGTAGACGTGGTCAAGGCAACTTGCCGAAGAGCAAATCGAGCATCAGAATGGGGAAGAAAGAGGATGTATGTGACTCTGAACATGGCATGGTTGTTGATGCCAGACGGGCTGGTATTTCAGAAACTGCTGATCTACGGGGATTTTCATGCAAAACTAAAACTATCTCTAGGTTTTACAGCGAATGATCCAAAAAAGAAAATATCCAGTTGTGTAGACAAAAATGCCTTGTTGATGTCAGAGGAGAATTGGCAAACTGGTTCAAGGTGATAGAAAGGCAACAGTACCTCAAATAACCACTCGTTACAGGTTACAACCAAGGTATGCAGAATACCATGTCTGAGCGCACATGTCGAACCTCAAAGCAGTTATTCTACAGCAGCAGCAGGCCACTCCTGTCAGCTAAGAACAGGAAACAGACTACAATTTGTAGAGGCTCATCAAAGTTTGACAATGGAAGATTGGAAATATTTGCCTTGATTTCAGCTGCGTCATTCAAATGGTCGGGTCAGAATTTGGCGTAAACAACATGAAAGCATGGATCCATCCTGCCTTGTATCAACGGTCCAGGCTGCTGGTTGTGTAATGGTGAGGAGGGTATTTTCTTGGCACACTTTTTGCCCCTTAGTACCAATTGAGCATGGTTTAAACGCGACAGCCTACCTGAGTATTGTTGCTGACCATGTCCATCCCATTATGACCACAGTGTACCCATCTTCTGATGGCTACTTCCAGCAGGATAATGCAGCATGTCACAAAGCTTAAGTCATCTCACACTTGTTGCTTCAACGGCCTCCCCAGTGACAACATCTCAAACCAATAAGGCACTATGGGATGTGCGGGAGAGTTGCATCATGGATGTGCAGCCGTCAAATCTGCAGTAACTGCATGATGCCAAACTCAAACCCCTATGTTTCCAACACCTTACTGAAAGTATGCCACAAAGAATGAAGGCGGTTCTGGAGGCAAAAGGGGGTCCAACCCGGTGCTAGCACGGTGCACCTAATAGAGTGGCCAGTGAGTGTATGTTAGAGTCATTGATAGTGTTGTTATTATTACAACATTATTTCAATTTGTATGCACTGTTGTTGTAGCTGTGAAGTGGTACCGGTGTTGATGGACAGCCCGCAGCAGGTTGGAGATGTCTTGTTGAGAATCATTGAACAAATCAAAGATGTCAGATTCAACCTTCTGCCAAGAAACCTGAAATATTTATGCATTTTCTTAAAAAACACATAATACTGATATTAACTATAGCAGAATAATATTTAGGTTGGGGATCTTAGCAGAATTATCTCCAAATACCATGAACAATGCTAATTTGGGGGAATTACATACATATCATTAGTTGCACGCATGCACTCTCACACATACACACACGCACGCATTTCCTGTTAGCAAGTATAGAGTCATAGGGGAACTAATATTTTCCATTCTGCCTCCAGTGGCCAATAAATAAATGTACACTATAATATGATTTGCTTGTAAAACAATGTTTCTGTTCAGTGTTAACGAGAGATCGTTAACCCAACCAATCAGAGAAGAGGGACAATTCTATGTGTGTGTGTGTGTGTGTGTGTGTGTGTGTGTGTGTGTGTACAGTGAAGTGCTGCTGTAGCTGTGTGCTGAAGGCTTTAAAGGCCGCTATGATGCCAGCACCAAACTGAGCTTCAGATGCCACTCCCATCTGAGCCAAAGAATCTGGAGACAGGAAACACATCTTGTTACCACCAACTCCAAAGGTTTCCCAAAGAAATTACAGGCACTTCTGCAAATGGCTAAAGAAACACCAGTATTTCACCCAATCATAATACTGTATGTCACAGGTATTTGAAATCAAATCTTCGAGAGGTCAACCTTGCCTTTTAGTGTTTGGTTTGGCGACTCTACCTCAAGTAAAGGCTTCACATTTCTCTTCTGGGGCGATGACCCCTGACTGGATTCTTAAATTAAAATAAATACTTAACATTTAGAAATAAACATTTCAAATACCAAAATGCCCAGGTCAAATTCAATCATATAGTGTACAAAGAGGTTTAGCACACAATATGGGAAGGCTTAAAAGGTGACATAGTGTTTGCTTACCTGTGCTGACTGATTGTCTCTTCCTAACTGGTTTCAACACACTGACCTGAAAAAGGAGTCTACATCCAATCTCTTACTTTATGGTCCTAGACTCTATACACCATGTCTATAGCTACCAGTCTATTAGATACCTGATTTACAGATACAGGGGCTATGATTTCCTCTGGTTCCTCAGTGCTGTCAAGAAAATCCAAAGTCCCGCCAATACCTGAGACAGATTACAGTCAGGCGTATTAACTCTAATTATATCAAATTAAGTGCTTAGCTTGTCATGCTAACTGATTTGCCTAGTCACTTCACCTGAGTCTGCAGTTGTTTGTTTGGGGGTGGAATGGATTATATGGTCAAATAGAATTTCAGATGTTTCCCTCCTTGGAGTCTAGAGATGCATGACCACATGGATGAATAAAGAAATGCAGCAGTGGTTTTGTGTGATCACAGGAAATAGTGAAAACTTGGTTTACAAAGTGGTTACCTTTGCAAAAGGGCTCTCCTCTTCACTGCTTGGTGATGACATCGGAAGGACTGAATACAGGACAGGACAGACAACTGGATTCATTGCTGGACTAATAACTGCAGTCTAAAAGATCAAGATTGGTGGGGCGTCTTTGCTATGCTAGAGAGACACCTGCCCTTTTAGTTCACTACTGTATGTGCTCAAGTATATAGGGATTAGTCATTACACTTTATGCTTATTTCAGACTAAACTCACCTTTTAGGGAACTTTTGACATGTGGTTTCTTCCGGATGTAGGACCTACAACCTCCACTCACTGGAGTAGTAGTCTGCTTTGCATGTTCACTGTTCTCTGCAGGGGCTACGATGTAGGCTGTACGATCTTCTGTCTCTGCAGGGAGGACAGTCCAGGCTGAACCACCTCCTTCCTCCCCACAGGGTAAGCTAATTGTCTTCTGTTGAAGTGTGTAAAAGATTGTCAGTGTGACTTTCCCCATTTCACTTTTGCTTCATACTAGATTTTAATGTTACTCTATATGGTTTTCTGCCACTGATGTCATACTATATATGGAAATAGAGCACCAGCACATCAAACCTAAACAAATGATTTGTTACTAATATTAAAGTATATCACAAAAAGCTAATAGACGGGAGAGGTAAACAGACAGACGCTACCTTGAAGACCTTTCCGGTAGCGTCGACAAGCAATTTATATTGTTCAGGACTAAAGAACATTTCTACTCTCTGTCCCTTTGTCTTGTGGTGTATGACGGGATTTGACAGTTGGACAGTGAGAATTGCCTCCTCGGCATTGCATTCTGTAAAAACAAAGATGTATGCAAGTTAGATATCCGTCTGTTAAAGTGTGTAAACAAACCCTGATCAAACTAGAGGAGTAAATAGTATCATATGCATGTAGTATATTACATAATATTAATATGTTGTATTCTGAGAATGTACTGACCATTTTGTTTACAACACAGGCTGTAATGATCAATGTCCTGCTGCAACAAGTGGATAGACCCCCATAAGAAGCACTGCATCAACACACACACACACGCTTATGGTTCTTGTGACATTTTGGTTGACAAACTTTGGTTCTATGAAGTTCTACGGAGTTAAATTAGATTATATTCGATCCTGTACCTGCGGGTCATCAATAAAGAAGCTGATACATTCAGAAGCAACGTTAAAGTCAATCCAAAACTGATCCAACTTGTCATCTTTTGGGGGCAGCAGCTAGATAAACGATATGTGAAATTCATAGATATACAGTAGCTAGTGAAAGATAAATTTTAATGTATAACAGGAACATAATTAACCAGTAGGTGACTTCAGAGAATTGCATTTGAAAGAGTACAACCAGCTCTACCCATTTCCTGCATGGATACAGGACACATGGATACATGGGACATTACCTTGCATCTTATTGGTTGAATCGGGTATTGAGCATACTGAGAAAACATATTGCGTAATTCTCCGAAGTCCTACTCAAACATTATCAAAGATATTTACCTCAGTGGTGTCTAGAAAGGCTCTAAGACAAGGTATGCTGTAAACCCTGAAGATACAAGTTTTACTTTTAATTAGTAGTGCTCAGGTAAAGGTAACAGGTTAATGATAATTATCTTGTAAATATCTGCTTGTGCATTACTTCCTCTGGTCTCCCTTTCGACAATTGATGTAGTTGAGGAACTTTCTGCAGTCCTGGTGACACAGAGACACACAGATAAATAGGTATATACAGACAGGAAATGTGCACAGACACATATACAGTAAACAACAGACTGACAGACCTACCACCTCAAAATCTCCATCTCGAATACTACAGAAGCCATTGGTGATGTCATGGTTTGCGAACCAGTGGTTGGCTCTTTGCTGTCTATCCTTCTTAGGTGTCAGACGACACAGGGCTTCTGATAGGCTGACCTGCAGCTCATAATCTGAAACAGTATGTCAAAGTATTTCAGACAACTGGCTGGTTTACCAACTTTGCAATAGTGTAAAAATGTATACTTTTTTTCTATTATATCATGGACACATACACCCTTGTGCACGCACACACTCACCCCCCACTGTCAGAATAGCTGTAGCCAGTTGATTGCTAGGCAATGAGGAGAAACATGGATTATTATTGTGCAATAGCTCCGCCTGCTGGAAAAGAACGTCACCTTGACATTACAGAAATAACTATGAGTGTCCATTAGATGGAAGCAAAGGTCACAGATTATCTGTTCTACTTTACGCTATTTGACATTGCTGTGGATCTGTTTGTAGCAGACGTCTGTTGTCTTTGCTCAGAGCCTCCAGAATGCTGTTGTATGTTCTGATGGCCTGATAGAAAAGAATGAAAAGTATTACAAATTAACTGTGGGCTTATTAGTATTGGTGATTAAATGTTGAATCCTCTAGAATTACAGTAAACAATAACGCAGTAAACCTGCTGATGCTTGTAAATAAAATGTTTGGCAATATAGCCTAAAACATGTATATATGCTTAGTAGTATAAAAAAATACAGCGGTTACCTCTAGGCGGAGCCCAAAGTTCACTCCAGGTTCAATGACCAGTCCAGCTAGCTGCATCAAGACAGTTGACAGCAGAAAGATAGGTACTTGCAAACAGACAGACAGACAGACAGACAGGCCCAGTAAATATGGAGGGTACACTTATGAATTAATAATTAAACTTCATAAACCAATAAAGCACTAACCTAACACAGCAGCTTGACCTAACAGCTGAGAGACAGACAGATGAATACAAGTCAGAATTCCTAATTCCAACATTAAAAAGGTTCTGACTGACATGTCCCTACATGCATCTCACCAGGTAATAGTCATAAAACTCTTCAGTCAAGCTCAGCAGAGGGACAGAGCTACTGTACAGGTCAGAGGTCAGGAGGTCACGAACCACTTCAAACCAGTACACCACCTAGAGAAACAATTAGTCTTGTAAAAATAGCATAATAGAGGTAATGGAATGTTACTACTGCCAAACCCATTAACCAGCTCATCCTCATCATAATAATAACAACAATAATAATAATAATAATAATAATAATAATAATAATAATAATAACAACAACAACTTATCTTTGGACCAAGTCCATGTTTAAGCAGAAGTTCCAAATCTTCAGATTTTTCAGATATCTTTCCTATAGCTTTTAAAAGCATACTAGCACTGGAAAACTCTGCTGTTTTCAGCTCCTGAAAATAAATATATATATATACACATATACACACACACACACACACACATATAAAATGGTTAACATCAGAATAAATATTACTCTGCAGGCTAGATATGTGCTATAGAGGAGTCATTATTATGGGTTTGCTATAGAAATGTCTGTGGATCAGTCCTCCATTGACATATAAGCCTACATGTTTCCATAGGCTGCACATCCTGTTACCTTGGTAACAAGTTTGTCCACCCTGCACACAATTGAATGGCTAAGGCCTTCATGTCGAAGGACAGACACCAGAGCTGTAGCATCTCTCATGAGAAGACAGTCTTCAACATTCAACTCCATCTACACACACACAGAGAGAGAGAGAGAGAGAGAGAGAGAGAGAGAGAGAGAGAGAGAGAGAGAGAGTGTGTGTAAGTCTCACATTCTCTTCCTTTAATGTTTTAGAAGCATAATTCAGTTCAGATACGGCCTCCCTAGCCTACAGCTCATATTTTATGTTTCCATATTTCTCTTTTAATAATTAGGCTACATGTGGCTTTGCGCATAGGCTATAAGTCTATTATTGTTTTCTTCAATGAACATTAAATTCCTCCTTTGTGAATTATAGCCTATTTCATTAGACACCTTATGCCAACCTGATTTCGGTTGGGCTGTGTTTTGTCGGCGTGAGTGACAGACCACAAACAATCAGACACACAAATAATGTGATACAATGTGGGACAACTGACAGCCATAGGATACTAGGCAACTTTGCTTGTAGATTTATAGACTATGTAGGCTACTACGCCAAGTCGCCAACGAAAGCCATATTATATGGGCTAATTGAGAAGTCTTAAATTACGAAGTTCAATATTTCGAATGCGTATATCAATTAATCTTGAATACGCAGAATAACGGCAGAGACCGATACCTTCGAAATGTTTTGGAGAAACAATGGAAGTCGGGAAAAACAACGTTAGCCTACTGTTCCGGTTAATCGTGTAGGCTACGCAAGGAGGGGTTATTTATTTCACGGCTGCTTGTGACCCAATATTGAGGAATCTTAAAGTCAACGGTTACCAGGTTTAGTATTTAGCATACAACACGTCCATAGGGTCAAATAAAGGTTATGCTTGTTGGTTAAGGCTGAATGAACGAAAACAATTTTATGATAGCCAGCATAGCCACAGGCTAACAGCGTCAGGAGTAGCCTATATGCTATAGCCAGCAGGCCTATAGGCTTAAATACCTTTTTTTTTTAAATAGATTTTATTTTCCAAATGATATGTAGTTTAGGCTACTCGTTATTTGATTGATATAGCCTTTTGGGTTAACCTTTAGGCTATTTTACCAGGATATTAATTCTGAGACAGAAATATCTTTAACAAGTAATACATAATTTCAAATCATCTGATCCGTATTGAGCGTTAAAATAATAATAAAACAACCCTGACCGTAAAATATTAGTAACTAGATGTAAATTTACCATCTTGGCAAAATCCTTCTCGATCGCGAGCTCCTTAACAGGTGACGCTAATTGATAAACTAATCAAAGATGAATTAAGAGACTGCTGCAGTGAATGTGGCCTTACCTTAACACACCACAGTATTTTCAATTATTCTGTAATACTTTCATCAGGATAAAAACACTGTAATCCAAATATGCTAAAACGAGGTTATGCGATTTTTAATGCGATGGCATTTTAATCACAGGCCTACAATTTATTGGCAAGTCGCCTAAAATATATACAGCCTATAGGCCTATATTTTTTTTAAATTAATATTGTAGATAAAATGGGTTAATTTCAAGAGTCACTATTTACATATCTTTAGCTTGCTTTAAAAGGAACACTCTCAGGTCGGAGTTAAGGTCACTTTGCTTTTGCTTGATGCAGAAAAACCGGTCTGTCTCTCTGTTATCAAACTTATTTAATGGCGGATTGTCTAAAGGTAGACCATAGGCTACACTGAGTTATGTATCGGTTTGCCTGTATTATACAACTATCTATGCTATCCTTTATAATAACCTCGTGTAATTTAATGAAACAATAAAATAAGCAAGATATGACATAGACGGTCAATAAAGAGTGAGAAAGACACCGTGTCCTCCAATAGAGATAGAGATTTGGAAGAATATATAGAGAGGGAGATCTTGTCCTCTAGTGTCTGATTGATGACTAATGACTTGTTTGTTTTGGGACCAACACTTTGCTGTTTACACAACACACACGCACACACACACACACACACACACACACACACACATGCACATGCACGCACACACGCTTCATGTCAGCGATGTCATGATAACGGGGCCGTTTAACTGGTTTTGTCTCTCACGGCTTCGGTTCTGATGACACACACAAACAAACTAACATCTTATTAAAACCAATAATATAGAATATAGAATCTTGAGCAACTGCGGGGTCTCTACAACGTATTTCCCCAAACATATAGGCTTAGGCATTTGCAGCAAAAATATAATCTTAATAGCCCCTTTGTACGAAGTGAATGAGAACAGTTAGGATATAACAATTTATTTGGGGGTCCACTGCTTTATAAGCCTATAGCTTCTTTTATACTTACTCTTAACACACCAACATGTAGACTCTTTGTTTATTAAAAAACGTGGAAACGATACACAATAAATGACGAGATATATATTTAAAATAATTAGGCTAACTAAACTATTTTTTTGTGATAGTTAATCATTTGTTTTTGTTTATTTATTGTCACAATAAAGAGAGCGTTATTGTCGACCAACAAGTCCATTTCAGCCTAAATATAATCAATCGGCCTTCAGGTCCGCCTCCTCGCGCCTCCTCCTTTCACTTCTCGCTACTCACCTGTTCCATTTTTACCTGTCCGTGCGCTCTGCCGGGACGGAGCTCAGGACAAAGACGTCAAAAGCAGGATTTACTCAAATTAACTACAATACGAATTCCTCTAACACAACGGAATACTTTAATTCAGCGCAACTATATTTTAGACTTCTTTTATGGTTTGAATGCGCAGGATGATTGGACATGGTTTGTTTTGTGTGTTTTTGTATCTTCATGGCTTCACGACGAGGACTGCCTAATGATAAGTTGGATGCTAATATATTAGACCGCATTGACATTTAGGCTAATTAAAGGACAAGCGTTCACAAAACTGGAGAGAGAGCAACATGTCCAAAACAGAGCAGCGCGATGAAGCAGACTGTGTGTGTTCTGTCGGGATGAAACTCACGTGGGACATTAACGACCCCAAACTACCGCAGGTACCTATAGTTAATAGGCTATAGCCTGTAGTCATATGTCAACATCTGTCTAACTATTTTATTTAATGTTCTAAAGAAAATAGGTTAAATACTGATATGCTAAATGTATTGGCTATAGGCCTATTCATTATTTTAAAACACTAATTGATCAACGTTTTTTTTTATTAATTGGTTAGTCAGGTAGTCTTAGACAGTTTGGCCAGTTTTTGCGTGATATTATAGGCCTAATAAATGAAACATTCTATCCCGCGGTCTACATAACATACCGGACTGTCGGGACAGAAAAGCGCTGAATTAATATAACTATTGTAGCCTACAGAAATTGGCCTAGGTTTTTATTAAAATGATTTTATGTAAGATGTTTTTTAATCAGTTAAATTATACGTTTCAGATTATTAATATTGCACATTTAACATTGCATAAGCTGTTATAGGCCTATTGTGGATGTTGTTGTTGCACATTACAATTACATGTATGCTTACATGTAAAATGATGTGTCTATTTAGGACACCAGACAATTCGACCCGTTCCAGGAATGGACTGATGGTTATGTTCGTTTTATTTATAATGGTAAGGATTTTACTACTTTATTAAATAATATGAAATCGTTTTTAAACTCAAGCGAACTCCTTGATAATATAAACCAGTGCATGTGCATTTTTCATGTGTATTTACAAGAAAACGATGACAAAAGGGCCACTTTATTGTATACATTATTCTTAAGATCATTGCAGCAACACTTAATATTTGGCCCATGGCTATATATTTTACCCAAAGTCTTCCAATGATGAAGAATACATGTTTAAAAATAAATGTCAAATATCCAGTTGGATATGCAGTTGGCCCATTGCTGACCTTTCAATCTTTAATATAGACTTAAGAGACATATGCATTTCCTTATTAATGTTTCTCCTACATTTGACATATTATTTTATTTATTACACATACAGTATAATATTGTATACTGCAGTGGCTAAACATTCCTTTGGGAATTAAGAACATAAAAAAATATCATACTTTACCTGCCTGGCAGAAGTAACAAGAATGGTGAAAGAGAGGTGCACTTACTGCAGAAATAAAGGTTAAGGAACCATCAAATAAATGCATGTCTTACATGTATATTGGTAAAGACTGGTATAATGGTTGTTATATTAACCAGTTTAACCTTCTGTTTTCAGGTGAAGATAAGAATGCACAGAGACATCTCTCTGGCTGGGCGATGAGGAATACCAACAACCACAACTGTCAGATTCTGAAGAAATCATGTCTGGGTGTCGTTGTTTGTTCAAGAGGATGTACGCTGCCGGATGGATCCAGACTGCTGCTCCGACCTGCCATCTGTGACAAGGCCAGGCAAAAACAACAGAGTCAGTAGCTAAGTCAATACAACTAACACTAATCCAAACCCTTCATAAATAATAAATACAACCTTCCATATACATGTCGGCGATAACACTCTGTACCTCTGTGTGTGTGTGTGTGTGTGTGTTTGTGTGTTTGTGTGTGTGTGTGTGTGTTCAGAGAAACTGTGTCCAAACTGTAATGCAGCTTTGGAATTGATGCCATGTCGAGGTCACAGTGGTTATCCTGTTACCAACTTTTGGAGGGTCGATGCAAAAGCCATTTTCTTCCAGGTTGTTACATTATACATATATATTAACCATATATTAATATAATACATTGTTGTATTATCATATTCTATTATTTTGTATTAAAACACAGTATGTATTATTTTAACTTTTATATGAAGTTTATTGTCATATTGGAGCAGTTATAAATTCTTACAATATTTTGACATAATTTTTAGTATCCTATAGGATAGTAGGGCAGGGGTCTGCAACCTTTACTATCAAAAGAACCATTTGTGCCCAAAACATTTGAATATTTATCTGTCTGGAGCTGCAGAAAATATTATATAAATTAGCCTATCAACATTAGACCTAAATGAGACTGGATTCCCGTCTTTCCAGGGTTTAGGAGTGTTTTGAACTGCGGCGTCAGTGAAAAGTTAGGAGGGTGCGGGGGAATGCTCCCCTGCAATTATATATTTAAAATAAAGCACTTAAATGCCAATTTCTGGTGACTTGAAAACAGAATATACTAGCCTTGCCCAACTACTGCACTCACAATTTTGAATAGATACTGGTGAAATCAGAGGACACAGGCTGTCAATATGACATATAATTTGATATTATATTTTTTGTGGGGACAAAACCTAGATTAAGTTCTATATGTTTGTCAAAGCGACAGGGAGCCACTGTAGAGGGGCTCAAGAGCCACATGCGGCCCAGGAGCCGCAGGTTGCAGACCCCTGGTCTAGTGTAACCATTCTCAATGTTTTCAGCTTCTATACCTGATTTCGTTTTTCACCCAAGCCAGGTACCCATTTACAGGACTGTAAATGCTTTCAGTGAAACTTTAGAAAAAAATAACATATATGTGCATGTACAAAATATTATACATAAATTGTTCAGAAAATGCAAAATCACATTTTAAATTGCTGTATCTTCAATGGAACTAAGATTATTTAAAATAGAGATTTCAACACTGATTAATCTTATTTAAATACTAACTGTTAATGATAATGATAATGATATAGCCTGCATAAAACCATATGAACAAATCAGCAATTTCCTGTCTTGAGTTTGGTGAAGATATATTTTAAGAAGGTATAGAGGAAACCTATATTCTATTTTCCGCAATGTGTATACTGACTTAAAACTAATTTGTTTTTTTTTCCAGGCAAAAGGTGTCCACGATCATCCCAGACCAGAATCTAAATCTGAAACTGAAGCCAGAAGAAGTTCAGTAAAACGACGAGTCACTTCACCATTTACTCAAAAGAGACGCCTCATAGAGACACAGGTAGAAATATTTGTTATTGTGATTCTATTGATTTCATCATCCGTATTTGTTTACGTTTTGTTAAATGCAGTTTTCATTGTGAGACCTGTTATTCCTGTCTTAAAAAAAAGAAAGAAAAAAGATTAGGTTTTTTTCAACTATCATATTTATGTCCTTCAGAATGTTATTCCTTCCTTATAATGATTAAGTGTTTTGCTCATTTGTATATAGGACCTGTAGTTCACTGCTTTATATTTAAGATGTGATTTAAGTCAATATGTGTTGCTTTTCGGTTTACAGGGTATATTATGTATAGCTCAGAACGTGAGAATGCTCCTCCTTCATCACGTGTTTTATTATTTTACATTAAATGGAATTATTACATATTTAATACATATCTTACAGCTTCACCTCTTCATCTATGTGGTTTGTTCAGTAGACCCAGCAGATCATTACATTTTCAACTCTGCTGTGTAATTGAATCCTTGCTGCTGTTTGGTATAAACACAACTCAGTGTTGTTAAAGTTCTGTTGTTGTTCTGTTTCCAGGGATTGTTGTCATGCGTAGATCCTCCAGATCGTTACTCCTTCATATCAGAACCAAACTACCCCCTCCAGCCTCAACACTTCCCATCCTACCAGACTCCCGAACCCTACTACAACTCCCACAATCCCCTGGGAGAGGCCCCACCCCCTCTGCAGAAGCCAGCCAATCCCAGGCTGTATATGCCCCGGCCTGGCTGCGGCTACGACTTCCCAGGATACCTAGCATCCGGCTCTTATCCTGCTCCTCTTCATAGAGATCCGGCTGCTAATCACAACACAGAACTCTGTGATCCCAGGTCAGCTGTGTGTGTGTGTGTGTGTGTGTGTGTGTGTGTGTGTGTGTGTGCACACTGGCGTATGTATGTGTGGGTGTGCGTGTACATGCATGCAGGCATGTTAGTGCGTGCGTGCGTGCGTGCGTGCGTGCGTGCGTGCGTGCATGCACATGCATGTTTTTGTGTATCTCTTCAAAAATGAATCTATCACTACAGGGTTGCACCAGTGCTGGGTCCATCATCATCTACCCCATCTTCTTCATCACTGCTGAAGACCCCTTATGGAGAGAACCATCATTATTACCCAGAATACCCCTGCCGGTACCCTAGCAACACTCCCGGCTCTCCTGCTGCGCTGCAGACCATAATCACCACGACAACCAAGGTGAACAGGCAGATAGACAGACAGACTTGTGTGTTTGTATAAATACTGTATTTGGCATCTGAACAAACCATAAATACACCTCCTCTCCTCTTAGGTCTCCTACCAGCCATGTCCCAAGCCTCCTTCAGTCCATCCTTCCTACCAGTCATGTCCTTCTTCTAAACCTCCTGCTGGCCTCACTCCCTATCAGCCCTGTGCTCCTGCTAAGCCCCCGGGCCTCCCTGGCTGCTCCTCCCTGACAGATGACCCCTACTCCTCAGAGGTGAAAGTGACGGAGGAGTCGGGGGGAGTCATCAAATCACTCTCCTTCCAACCAGAAGCCCTTCCCAGCAAGGCTGAGCGAGGAGACCCGTACGATTATTACTACTACTGAGTACATGTACATGTACACGCATTAGGCCTGCCACTCATACAAGTGGTCTAATAGGACTACTAGTACTGCTACTTCTGAATTCTTTATACTACTGTAACTGTGCTATTGCTACTACTTTTTCTACTTGTTGTGCCAAAAGCCTACTGTTACTTGCAAAACAGCACCAGGTGAAGGATACTATTACTATTACTATACTAATATACCAATACAGAGCAAACTGCAAATTGCTACTGCAGAATTACTACAACTACTACTATATTTAATGCTACTACTTCTGATAATTCTGCCTCCTTAAAATTATTTAATATCAACAAATTCCTGATCAAGCATTGTCCTTGATCAAGCACGTCTATAAATGTAGGCTTTGAAGTCAGTAGCATAACTGTTATTAATAGCCTGCAGTAACATACAGCCTAGAGTAACATGTGGAGTACACTAGACCTCAATAGCCTGGACTGCTCTGAACTGGATCCATGGCCAGGCCTGAATTAGAAGCTTATTCACTGTGTAGACTGATCTGATCTGCTGCAGTTTGATGAGATTGCAACTAAACTGAACTGAAGTGACATGCAGAGCACACCTGGAACAGTTTGGAACAGTGTTGACCTTCATGAAACCAGCATGGATCATTATGGATCATTATGGATCATTATGGATCATTGTGGAACAGTACAGATGATTTTGGTAAAGAATGGAAGCTATTGAACAGTATGAAAAAGAATGGACCTGTAGACATATGGAACATTTGACGATTACAGGACAGTGTGGAACAGAATGGAACAAAATGTGGATTTCTGTTCAGCAGAAAGAACTTGAGTAGCTCTATTATTTATAAGCTAACCCGTGCTAGATCAACTGATGGGGATGCTAACAGTATTTACTGCTAATTCAGCAGTGATAGCAACACCTAGAATGTGAGCTGTGTGGCTACTAGTGTTAGGTAGGCTTAGCTACTATAGAAATAATGTTAGTTATTAGCATTAGCAATATTGTTAGCTGTAGTATTTAAAAAGCCATTGTTTTTCTTAGCTCTCTTCTGGCTACTGTGATATGCTTAATATAAATCGATATCTTATCAATACCATAATTGTATGCCTAATCCTTAACGTAACCTAAAGCCTAGATAAGCAGTTTAATTCCAGAAGACAGCTAAGGAAAACAAACGCATAATTTGTCATCAGCAAATGAAACATTTGTCAAATTGATCTGCAGACACAGGAGCACAAGAACACTGTAACCGTTTAAAGCCCCTACAGATATGTTGTACATTTTTGTACCGTAATGGTTTGTTAATACAAAATCTTGTTGGCTGGCAGAACCCAGCTAAATGTAGCTACCAAAGCAATTTTAGCACAACTGATTGACAGCAAATCCCTGTATCACCATCACTGAAAACATCAGTATTTTATGTTTTTAGGTCAAAAGGACTCTTGTGATTCAATCTAAACTGTGATAGCATTATCCCACATGTGCCACATCTTACAACCCAAACACAATTTATAATAATAATAATTTAATGCAAGATAATATTCTGTAATGGCTTTATAGTACAGTAGGAAGGAAACAAGGCAAAAAAGGACAATAAAATCAAACGTTATAGATTTTAGTTTTGAACCGGTAGGTGTGTAAGTTGGAAGCTAGTTTCTGGTGTGTAACTGATCAAAGCGTGTATGATTCTGTCTGTAATAAATGTTGTTTTGACAAGAACCCGTCTGGACATGAAAAACTGTTCATGGCCTCACAGTGAACCTCTTTCCTTTATCCTCTGCCATGTTTTACATGTCTGCTCCTCTTTTCCTCTCCCCTCCTTTATCCTGCACTGCTTTATACAGCCTTTTTACTCCTTTCTTTTCTCCAGCTCTCTTGCCTTCTGTCTTCTATTCTGCTCTACCCTTCCACCCTGACACTACTCTCCTTCAGTTTGTTGTGTTAGTGTTAGAAATAACTGTCAATACCTTCCATTTAAATCACTCATTAAATTCCATCTCTCACTCACTACAGTATTATCCTTGGTATCTTCAACTGTATTATCAACCCAACCTTGTATTATTATTCCAGTCATAGGACGGCACAAAAAAATAAGACAGACTACACCTCCCACGATGGTCATTTTCCCACTGCATTTATATATGTTGTGTAACAGTGACAATTAATAAAAAAGTGTTTGGAAAATAATATTGCATTTATGATTTGAATTTATGCCATTACTTTCTAAGATGTAACAGACATGCTACATGCATAATATCTGAAGAATGTGTTTGTGTCATCCCACATACAGTACAGTATGAAACTATAGGCTACTATTAGCATTACACCAATTTATCTACAATAAAATACAACATTTACCTCTTTGTTGCGAAACCTTAACGTAATCTGAAACATTTATAATATAACTAAATTATATTTTAATTTAATATAATATAACTTTTCTAAAAACATTTGTGATGTTTACACAAGGGATGGCACGATCCAGTTTTTTTAGTGCCAATACTAATATAGATACCGGCACTTTGGGTATCAGCCGATACCGAGTACCGTTCAGATTCCAGTGTTAAATTAAGTTTAAGTTAAGTTGCAAAGTAAATGAAAGCCAATCTCTATTGATGCATTTTAGAAATCTGCTGCTGATAGTGTGACCTGGGTAGGTTAGACATGGCTGATGCTTGACAGTAGACCTATGCGTGTAAATTAATTGAATTGTGTTAGCCCCATGGAACGGTTACAACTGTCCAATTGTCACCAATACCGATTCAGCTATTAAAGTCAGTATCGGACTGATTTCTGATCTCAGTATAGTATCGGTGCCATCCCTAATTTACACTTTATTCTATATTCTATATGTTCTAAAGTGTTCATATTTGCCAATGTCTTTATGTATTGTATATTTTGTCTTTTAAAATGTTGTATTATCTGGGGATTTTAATGGATTTTTACACTCCTCCAACATTAATATTATTTTCAATAGAAACACATTTAATAATATAGGTTTATCCTACATCCTGAACTTTAACTAAGAGTGAAGCAGAGATTTCTAGGGTTTATTGGGAACATTTACTCTGTTATAGAAGCAGCCAGACGATCATTTTACCAAACATTCTCTTATCTCTCTAATCTGATGAAAGCTGTCCAGATGAACACCATTTTTCACACACAAATCATGTCTACCTTCCCCTCTGGCTCACAGCTAAATACATCTTCATATCAACTGACATCAGACACCTTTTCGTCCATCGTTCCAACCTGCCATCCATCCCTACCTCCCTGGTTCTCCCGGCTTCGTCAGGTGTGGCTCAACGCTAATGGATGTTTTCAATTTAATGCTACATGGCTTTGATCAATGCAAGACCGACAGTGACCGACAGCGAGACAGAAAGACAGACAGAAAGAAAGACAAACAATGAAAATGTTATGGTTCGATTGTTTGATGGTTAGACAGATGGGTTTCTGGAGGACAGACAAGTCTCTGGTGGAGAGACAGGTCCCTGGAAGATAGACAGTCTACAGGCAGTGATCTTATCGTTGTGAGTCACAAAAATATCCTGATTATCCTGGGAGCTGCTAAACTATTTTTCCAAACATCTCCCAAAGCAGAGATGCTATCAGGGTGGAGATGCTCTCTGCTTTCTGTGCTGCAGATAAACATCTGGAGAAGATGAGAGGTGCAGCAATGTCATGGCTCTTTAAGAACACAGTACATTTCTATGATTCTTCCTGTTGTGATAAGGCTTCTCACGGAACGTAAAGCACAACATTCACACTACATTAGAAACTGCATAACAACTACACATACGGTAAGCACACAGCAGCATAGAAAACAGATCCTGTAATTACACAATTTTATACTTGATTTGGGTTTGTGTGATGAAATCATATCAGACAGTATTACCCCCACATTTTATTGAAGTTGTAACTAGGACAATTCTGACCTCCAAATCAATCAAGTGAAAAGGAACAACTATCTCAGAGGCATCAAGTCAGAATTTTTTGTAGAATCTGACTGATAAAATATCAATCTTACATCACAGCATAATGGATACCTTCTATATTTGATTAAGTTTTGATATGCCACCTCTGTTTAAAATCATTCAAGGCCCTGCTGACATACAAGTGTACTATTGGAGCGCTTAGATGTTAAAGGTGCATTCAAGGATTCTGGGGTAAGATTGTTCAGATCAATCAAAACAAAAACATCTCTTCCCGCTCTGCCATATAATGCTTCCTCAGAAGCTTTGCCCATACCCATCATATCTTTTAAATGTTTAGCATTTTTCTAAATTGTGAAGTGGGTGGAGTCAGGCTCAGAGCTACACTTACTTACACTTTAACACAAGAAAGATGAATACAAGAGGCAATCATCATTTCAATGAGAAATCTATGGACTATAAAAAGAATACATTTACATTGCAAATAATATTGCAATCAAAGGAGAAAGTGGAAGTCACCGGCTTTGTGTACATGTTTTTCAAAAAAACAATACTATACTGTAAGATACTTAATAAATCACCTGGGTTGCTTGAAGGCTGAATATGAAGTGTTCTACTGTGATAATTATTTTCACTTGGATTTATCACATTGATAAAAATTAACAAACACAAATTATAGGTGAATGTATCAAACACAAACTACAAGTAAATATACAGTATGTCATGTACTGTCAGTATGTCACATAGGCATACAAGTAAGGAAATGTGCATTCACATAATGCCCTTTGAAAAATTTGAAAGATTTGAACAAGTAAATATTCAATATTGAACTAATTTGAGCAAAATAAATAAATTAAACATATTAACTCACGTTAATAGTTTAAAAGGCAAGTCACCCCATATTTAACTAAGCTAAATATTTTATCTGGCTGCTAGTTCAGGGTCCAAAACTTCATAAATAAGCCACATTGGTTGTCAAAGCCTTAATGACAATAGGCCTGTTGCTGTGAGAGTCTTAATGACAATATAGGCCTGTTGCTGTGACAACCGTTGCATGGCTTGTATCACAGTCAGTTTTATAAGCAACATGTTACGGTGTGTAAAGGAATTACATATGACCTGCTGCATTCAATTTATGTTGATCTAAACTAGTCAGACCTGTTGCCGTTTAATCTGTACATCACCTCTCTTCATTCGTCTATCTCCTCTATCACTTCTGTCCCTCCACCCTTGGCCGCTTGTGTTTTATCAGATCGTTCCTCACAGCCCTACAAACGTCACGTAGGCCAACATGGTCTCCAGCATGAGACAGAAACATGCTGGTAGCTTTGATCCAACTTCCAAACAAACCACTGTCATGTATAGCATGAATGAAGAAGATTACAGGGCGTAAACTACAGTGAAAGAAGACAGTATGCTGATAGTGTACATAGAGTATTAATTAATCTGAAACTAAAATCAAAACTAGCTGCTGAGTTAGAATGTATGAAACTTGAATTATTTTAAACAAAACAAACTGAAATAAAATGTATTTCAGTTTGAAACTGTGTGTGTTTTGTCTGCGTGTGTGCGCGTGTGTGCGCGTGTGTGCGCATGTGTGCGCGTGTGTGTGTGCGTATGTGTGTGTGCGTGCGTGCGTGTGCAGTATTTTTTTTATTTGTAACGTCATTCAGTCAACAAGACAAGAGGTGTCTCTTGCCTAGTCATGACTCCATCTTTTTAGAAAAATAAGAGATTGGCATCTCTTTGAGGCAACCACAAACATGTTGTCACACATAGCATGAGTGACTGCAATGAAATATGAAATTTTAAGAAATAAACCAAAAATAATATAAATAACTAGAACTGGATTAATATTTAGGGTTGGTGTATGCATATATTACTGTTTGGTTAGTGTGTAGTTTACAAACTTTAGGGTTATTTACAGTAGAGTACGGGGGGGGGGTTGTGCAACTGTACACAGAACATGTTTTTTTCTAGTTTTCTCAGTGGTGTTAAGTCAGCTATACCAATGACACAACAGGAAGTGTTCTTGGTTCAGTGAAGACGAATGAAGGTGGTTTATGCAAAGTTTATCTTGAGCAGAGACAAGACAAGAGTGACAGACTGTCAGACAAGCCTGAACCTGAGAACGGGGAGGAACAGACAGATAAGGCAAATTAGAAATAGAAAAGATGATTCACAACGTATGATACGGTAAAGATTACAGGCGTACCAAGTACAGTATTGTTACTAGATTCAGAATGAAAGCAAATGATTGGATGAAGCCTAATCGTGTGCATAGAACTCACTGTTGTCCCAAACCAAGTGGTGCGGGGACCCTAAATTCCATTACTCTGCCCTATAGCCATGACATAATGAAGATATGGAAATATTATGCCTTAAAAGTTTATATCTATATTAGTAGTCTTACAGTATGAGTTAAATGACAACCCCAATCAACATCATGTTGATAATTATATTACTTGTTAGTCATATATTGGGATACGAACACTACTCTGTTTATTATGAGATGTTGATTATATTTTTTCTAGCTAGTTGTGCATTAGGCTAGCAACCACAGATAAACAGACTTAGGTTTATGTGTTTTGGGAAACAATACTTGGTTAATAACAAAAGAGCAACACTTAGTAACAACAGATTAACATATTTGTCTTTTAATAGCAACAGATAATCAGATTTGAATAACAATGGAATATGCTGCTTAATCGTAAAGTTAACAGAGTAAACAGAGCGGTTTAACACCACAGATTAGAACCTGTATGAAGAGCAGAGGAGATGATGATCAACGCCCCCCCCCCACCCCACCCCTCCTCTTCCAATCCCCAGACACACACACACACACACAGACACGCTTCCACTTTTGACTCTCACACAGGTGAGGAGAGAGGTGGGGATCAGACATGTTGAGTCTGACAGTGACACACCTGCTGGGTCACACAGGCCAGTGTGTGTGTGTGTATGTGTGTGTGTGTGTGTGTGTGTGTGTCAGGAAGGGGGACAGGGGGGCGGAGACTAGTTGAGCGTAACAGGGGTCACATAGGTCAGGCGTTTGTTTCTGTCATTCTAATAGACACCCTCTAACTGTAACTGTCTGTTTGTCCCACTGTCTGACTGCCTGTCTCATTGTATACCAATACTATTATGATAATAGATTATATTTGCTGTATGCTAACTTAGTTGATCCAATGTGCCTCCCATATCTACATGGGAGGTTGTCGTTGTCCCATACATGGCTACTACGAATTATCAACATCATGTTGATAATTATATTACTTGTTAGTCATATATTGGTATACGAACACTACTCTGTTTATTATGGGGTGTTGATTATATTTTTTCTAGCTAGTTGTGCATTAGGCTATTGTAATCCTGCATGATATACTGGTTATGATATGCTAGTCATGCAGTAAGCTAGCAGCATGCCAGTAAAACCAGTCATGTGTTTCTGCTGTCAGTGTGGCGTAGCTAGCATTCCTGCCTCGGATCAATGAGCAGGACACATAAACAGCATCCATCATCTAGGAGCAGCTTAACTTTGAACTGTCTCTGTAGGACGCAGACAACAGTGAACTGTCTGCCTGTCTGTCTGTCTCTGTGTCCAATACTGTATCATACTATGATACAGTATTGGAGTATTATGATACTGTATAATATTATGATAGTGTTGCAAAGGTTATCAACCTATGCAACACGAAATCGTAATCAGCCCTAACTTTTTGATTTAATAAATTGAGTTGTGCTCTGCATTTGTGACTTGATCATCATCTGAATGAGAGTCAACCAGCATCAAACATGATGTCACAGTAAAGCTCCTCTTGCCAGTCAGAAATGTGTGTGTGTGTGTGTTTGCGCGAGCGCGTGAATGCTCACGTGTACACAAACATGCATGTGTGCATGTGTTCTGGTTGAGTTCCATCCACCTGTGTCCACTTTTAATATTTCTATGAAAGGTTTTAACAGTGAGGCAGTGTCTGTTTTAAGACAATTTCATCATTTTGAGTTCAGTGTATCTATTTTGTCATAAAAGCTGTCATCATTTTAAAAGACTATAGCTGCATATTGGGACACATTGTTTTGCAGTAGGCCTAATCCTTACTCTAAGGAAAAGAATAACTGACCTTGCTAAATATATTTATCTGGTGAGTAAACCGTTTTGTACTGCTGACTCAGCCGTACCTGACTGGAAAGAGAAGGATTTTATCTTCTCATCTATCCAGGTTTTAAAGCATCAGGGCTTCAACAATACCGTTTTTAGCAGAAGGATAGATGCTTTGAAGCAGACTGGGGTTGGCTTTGAAGACGTCCGAATATGGTGATAACCTGTCCTATCAGACAACTGTTAGTAAATATGTTGCTTCAGGATGGAGGCAGCATGGAGGCTGCAGGGCTACATAGGGGCTGAATGAGTTGCTGCGTTCTGAAACTCGTCCTGCTGGGTCTGACCAACAGCTCATCTTCATCTGTCACGGACGAAGAATATCACCGCAGCATAGTCTAGTTGTCTGGGAGGTAATCTCTTAGGATAAAACATCTTGGATCTGATCGTAATACTAATCCCTACTAATCCCTAACTGGTCATTATTGTTACTCCACCAAAGACTAATATAATCCCTCCTTACTTCACATAACTATAGGCCTCATTAAGGTTTTTAAGCTTTTTAAGATTTTAGCATTTAAAGCTTTTTAAGGCAGCAGGGAGAGTTTATTCCAGAAGACATTTTATAACAATCTTGCACATGTAAGGTATAGTTTGGCATTCATACTGTTCAAAGAAAAGAATGTGAATGTGAGCTGATGAATGGTTATGTTTGAGGTAGTATACGCATATGTAGCATCTGCATCGAGCCACACGGAGCAGTTTTGTCCAGTGTGGTTTACATGTAGGAGTAGGAGTTTGATACATACTGCACTAAATGACTTGAGTTATAGGCTACTTCTATCTTAAAATTGAATTATTTCAGTTATTTAGAAGAAATAGTTTCTTAACATATTCAAGCATCAAGGAATAAAAGCAAGCTGTAGGCCTACCAATATTTCTTTGTGTCATTATTGTGTTATTTATGTGGGTTTTGTACTAAAGAACTTAGTTTGTCTGTAGATTTGAAAGCTTGTGTTTTCACTTCAGTATAACCTTTGTGTTTTGGTACATTTGAGAGACATGGAAAACATTGGGGACATTCGTAAAATGAAAACCTTGTAAAGATTTTAGCAAGCACCAAGAGTTCTCAACTATACTTTGAGAACCACTTGATATAATACATAATGGTTTTTATTATTCATTTACACAATTCCACTTCACACCAGTTTTACATGATTTCTATTCCAATAGTGAAAGAATGTTTTCTATGGAGAGCCAAGAACTATTACATCTCCTCTCTCCTCATTCTTTCCTTCTGTTGACCTCCTATCCTCTCGTGTCATCCTCTTCACTCTCCTCTCCTTTCTCCTCTCTCCTCTCCTTGGAGTTAATGGAGGGTAAAACAGGCAACAAGCAGAAGTTGTTTCATCTAAACAGAGGAGGTCAACCTCAACGGCCGACACCGAGCTGGTAATATGAAACCTGGCACACACACACACACACACACACACACACACACACACACACACACAGAGCAGTGCACCTGGATGGTCACATGTTCCTGCGGGTAAACATGAGTGTGTTGATGATACAAGGTCCTTATTATATTCCATTAGGTGTGCAAGAATATAGATGATAGCTTTTATGAAATGATTGAGTTCATTATGTATATAAATACTTTTAATTCTTATACGTTTCCCTGTCCTTGTCCAGTAAGTATTATCCTATTATTAACCTTATCCTAGTCAAGGTTGAGTGTCTGGTCTACCTGTACCCAGTTAGAGAACATCGAGAACCATAACTGGTAAAAGTGTCTGGAGAGTTGTTTTTGTCAACCTGTAGGTATAACTAACCATATCTCTCTCTTTCTCTCTGTTTATATTATCTCTTACTACTCACTGGCATATGTATTTTTATGGAATAGGATATCTATATGTTTTGTAAGTTTTAAACTCTGAAGACCTCAGAGACATACCATAATGTATGTAGCCTGTTCTTCTTCCCTCCAATATTGTATTAGTTTTAAATATCTTATAGGCTAAATCATGTTCACGTTTCTCATTTTCCACTAGCCTTTTTTTAAACACTGAAATGCTTATCAGAATTGGACTAATTTTATTTTACATTATTTTCTGTGTTAAACAATTCTGCTTTGTTAGAGCTCACTTAATTACACAAGCCTTGCTTTTCCTTTTGATTTATTATTAGACAGGTGTTAATATTTATATTAATTGCCACTTTATCACTTATTTTGACATGTAACTTGTCTAAATGTAACAAGTAACATCTGTCAATTATACAGTATGTGACAAACATTTGAACAATATAACCTGTAAGTATATTTAACATAATATTTAACATTTACATATTTCAGGCTATTTTATATGTATGAAATATGTACATTATAGTAACAACACAATATGTTGATGTCATCTTGGTGCACTTCCTGAAACATATGATGTGAAATTACATGATTACTGATTGCTAAAGTAAACAATACTCCGAGAATCATTGTGAGTGTCTATGTACAGATTTTCTAGAATTTTCCATATAACACTGTACCTTGAGATACAGTGGTATGAGATGTAGAGGCATAGAACGTGAGTGATGGAGAGGAACCAGAGATGTGTTTCAGACAGAGAAAGACATTCTGAAGAGTTTGGACACCAGGTGTTTCTCCTGCCTGAGTGTCATTAAAACCACTAAACTTACAAAACCAGTAAAACTAAAACCACTGACCTCCTCTTAAAGCCCTCTACTCCTCTGGTCCTCTTCCCTTCATCTACAAGCCCTTTCTCCTCTCCTCTCCTTTCTTCTCCTCCACTCACCTCCTTCCTTCTAATTTATCCTCCCATTCTCTCCTCTTCTACCCTCCCATCATTCCTCTCCAACAAGCATCAAAGCTTCTAAGTGCTTTTTGAACCCATTCTGTTCAACCTGCCCTCCTTTTCTACCCTTTTATCTCTCCTCTCGTTTTCTTTTTTTTTGTTTGTCTCCATTTCCGCATTTCCTTCCTTTCAAATTAAAATGTATTTTAAAAGTATTTTTTATTCTCCTAATATTCTCTAACCACATGACTAAAACATAGCTCATAATATAATATAATATAATATAATATAATATAATATAATATAATATAATATAATATAATATAATATAATACAATACATTATAATATAATATAATATAATATAATATAATATAATATAATATAATATAATATAATATAATATAATATAGGCTAGTCCCGTGTTTTCTTAGCACTGAGGTAGCCTGGCTAATGTGTTTTGCTGCCATCGTGTGGCTCTTTTGAAGGACAATGCCGCCGGAATAAATCATTAAAAAATAATTAAGCATGACATTATATGATCATTTAAATGTGTTATAATTGTACAAAATATACTTAAAACATGTCAAATGTTTTGGTAATATTAACAGTGGCACGTGTTTGATTGCATTATGTTTGACCTATTTAGCCTATAGGGAAAATGTGCCACCTGGGGTCCAACTCCTTCTAATAACTTCACTAAATGTATTAGTACAGTGTATAGAGTACACAGAGTCCACTGCCAACAGACTGAAATAATGAAATCTGTTCATTTGTGAATGATATCTCAATGTTTGATTGCTTTCTCCTTTCTCCACTACTCCACATAATTGCTCGACTGATTCTGTCTGTTCGATTCAACATGGCGGCAACACCAGCGACAAACCCATCACAGCTGCTTCCACTTGGTTCGTTTTGTTTTGTATGAACAATAATTTGCCATTGTGAAAGATCATGTGATCTTTAGAGGTACATGTGTGCTTTCTGTGGCTGATATTAGCATTACGTTTACTTTTGAACAGCAGCAATTAGGCTACAGCTAGTTCGCTGTGGTATGCTACCGCACACATGTGTATATCAGTAACATTAGTATACTGTACAGTACCGTACCGGTACAAGTACGGTAGATCTTTGCAACCACGATATTAATTCATTCTGAATCTTCTGGAGTTTATGATTATTTTTCTGTAAAGAAGCCTCGTTTTATTACTGTCCTACTAGATAGACAGAGTAGGCCTATTATAGTGAAATTGTTCATGTGTGAATCTGAAAGAGTGCGTTCTTGCAGCAAAATGCATAACCCCTCGTAGTCGTAACATACTTTGACAGATGGCTATAATAGCAGGTGTATTTCATTTCCTTTTTTAACATGATTTTTATATATATATATATACACGGCAGAACTTGTGGACAAATGTATCGGTTCTAGAATTCACATTGTCATGAAGACGGACAAAGAAATCGTTGGCACCCTATTGGGTTTCGACGACTTTGTCAGTATCCTTTTCTTCCAGTGGCCTGAAATGCTTTTCATAATATTTGATGCTTCAGTCTGAGTTAGGCTACTTGTTGGAGAAATAATAAAACTGCCTAGAGCTGTTCCATAACTTGGGTGTTTCAGATATGGTCTTGGAGGATGTGACAGAATTGTAAGTAGGCCACATTTACATCTTATTAATATGGTATTCAGTAGCCCTAACTATTTAGGCAATTTCGTTATATATTTTAAACACCTCCTAACCTGTGTTCCAGTGAAATCACACCAGAGGGAAGGAGAATAACCAAGTTGGACCAAATCCTACTCAACGGCAATAACATCACCATGGTATGTATGGCCATATATCCTGTTGTACTTTGTTTGAACTGTTGAAATTAAGGCTCACAATAACAATTACCATTGATATTTCTTTGTGTTGTATTCAGACATGTAGTGTGACAAATCTGCTGTTTGACGTTTGGTTTCCATTCTTGTAGCTTATACCTGGAGGAGAAGGGCCTGACGTATGACATGCACTGCACATCTTGTCATGTGCAGAAGTCTGTTTATACTGTGGATACATGCCTTGTCTGTATCATGTTCCTAAGTTGATTTTGTGATGTTTTTAGTTAGTGTGGTAATGTAGTAGGTTTCCTACACTTTTGTTTTAAATAAGTAATTTTTGTTAAATAAATCGCAAAAATCCCCCAACGTTGACATATGTTGGCTTGAATTTTGTAATGTTATACTGTAGTTAGTTTTACAGTACCTCACTCAAGTGTCCTTACGTATCATCTCAGGTTTAACAACTTTTTGTCATCAGTGCATAAATTATGAAATCCTCCTCCAGTTTCATATTGCATGAGTTTAATTTGTTTAAACAAACAACTGAAAATAGAATTTTGATTCACCAGTATATTATTCACTAAGCTAAACAGAATTGGTTGGTTTATTTTGCAATATTCCAGGGATGAAAATTACATGCTTTGATGTGTTTCACCCAGAACACATCCTATGTTTTTAAAAGAGTCAGATTCAGTATGTCACATTTGGAACATGTGAATTTACAGCATGTATAATGTGTAACCTGTTAGTAGAAATAACTCTCCTTAACCTTCCTATATTAGTACATTGACGGCTTTTCTTCTCCCTTGGGATTGGTCACTTTTTCAGCATTCTTGCTAATGATGTCATAAAGTTCAGCCTGTAGGAAAAGATTGGTTTGGCCTTTAGAGGAAGAACTGTTGATACCACCACGATAATACTGATAGGTCTACTGACTTACATAAAATCCACGTATGTCAAGAATGATCACTCTGATCTCAGAGTAGATTGCCTCATCCTTGTCATGGACAAGGGAACGGAAATCCATCTTTTAAAAAGAGCATTTATTAAAACAGTTGCATATACAATTTCATGTGTCTCAAACAGAAGCAGAATAGTATTTACTTACCACATGAGTCTCTTTAGATGCTTTGGCCACAGCATCTCCTCTCTCTGAGAAGTACCTATGGCAATCACTTTGTAATCAGTCTCACTTTACTACATTCTGAACAATAAAGGATATACACAAATCTTTCCTAATGAATGAAATTAGGTATTTAAAAGCAAATGGAAGACAGTATCTTGCATTCATATTTGTATCATGGAAAACGAAATACTTTCATGTATCTTACTTGTTAATGTTGGTTTGAAAGCCGTCCACTTTTGTCTTAACTGCAGCTATTCTTTCCAAGATTTTCTCCTGTTTATTAAAAACAAGTTACAAAAAAGTAGTTGCGTGTAACTCAATGCATACTGCTCAAGTCGTCATGCAGTTTACCTGGATAGCAACCCCAAAGTCATTTCCATCTTCAATTTTTGGGATTAGGTGCTGAATCCAACAGGACACCTACAGAAACACAGCTATTTACCATACTGTAAACAGCACTCAACACACAGGGTGATGAATGTTTTTGCAGCAAGTGTGGAGGCAAAAACTTTAACTTACAGTGATAATAGTCTCCCTTAATGCGACAATCTCTGGTTTGACTCTGTCGAGCAGCTTGACAATCTTCTCATTGCCCTTAATGAAGCCAGATTTTGGTGCTGGAGGATGGAAGGAAACATGAGTTTATTAAGAACACCAAACGCTACCTGGCAACATGAATGCGTACAGCCAGCAATACTTCACCCTTTTTTTTTTTCTTTTCATCGTCTTCATTCTTGTCAGTCTCCATTTCCTGTGAAGAGACACAGCCATGGTTAACATGTGACTGGATAGTGGTGGATGGACAGACTACGTTATAGAAACTACCTCTTCCTCTGGACTTGGGGGGTCTGGGATGGGGATGTCCAATGGGGCGTGGAGCGAAGACATGTCTGTGATACTGAGGGCATCCTCCTGCAAGTGAAGAAAACAATACAGTTTCTATAATCTAGTTTTACTATATTTTGGTAAACACGTATTTAAACAAAACAGTTGATGGGACTTTTTGGTACAGGGGGTGGGTCCTGGAATAACAGAATATTTAAAATCTATGAAAATACTTGCCTTGAGCAGACTGTCTAGTTGTACTATCTTCAAGGGTATATAACTGGAGAACAGATTTGCTGCCTGTAAAACGATAATTAGTAGTCTAATGCGTGAATGTACAACATTAGTAAATGTACATAATGCAGTATTATGTGACAAACCTGTTGATCAAGGGCTTGGCGGAAGCTTTCCACCTATTAAAAAAATATTCATGAAATATGAACGCACAATGATTGGACAACATTTCTCCTCTGGTAGTCGGCACTTGCTTCCATCATGTCTGGTAAGTCCCACAGTCGAGCTTGTTGAACAAACGTGTTACTTTCGATTTACATATGGTCTTTCCAGTGTGTGCACTCAACTCTGCATTTTAACAATTGCTACGTTTATATAATTACGACTAATGTAGTAACAACAATAAATGTATTGCTAATCCTGAGTCGATTAAAAAATAGATTGAGATCTTACCTTCACTGCGCTGGAGGGGGTTATTTTTAGTATAAACGTTTTAGACATTTTAGTGCACCTTTCTCAAATCAAGTTAGCCAAAAAGAGCTGCTAGTAGTTTTCCAAACGGTCAAACCCGTACTGTACTTGATATTGTAACAATGCTGCGCTCTCAATGTAACGACCTGCTTATTTCCTTGTTCAGATTACTTTCGATTTGGGTCGCATACAAAAACTGGGATGATGCCGTTTATTTTGCACCGCCCACAATTTAGGTTTCTATTCAAACTCAACATTGAAATCCTCAAACGTAAAAAAGAAATAACGAAACACTATTTCAATATATTTCTAATAAAAAAAAATAGTTTTTATCATTGTTTGCGAGTGCATTGTTTGGTCAGTATTTTTTTGTTAGGCGTGTACGAGCGTCAGTAGCGAGGACTGCGTGCTAGCACGTGAGCTAGGGACCGTCTCTGGCACGTGACGTCACCTCGTTTGTCAAATGACAAGTATGTACTAGTAAGTATGTACTAGTAAGTTCAGTTCCGTGGACTAAGCACAAGACGCTTATCAACTTTGTGAAGTAAATATGATCAAATATTCATAAATTAACTCACATTTGCTTGACACGTGAAGATCGGAATAGCTTTCAAGTGAAATAACAACACGTGGACAACACTTTATCAAATACGGTAGGCTAAATATCGATTACGAAAGGAACATTTGACTTTCGGTTTCATCTGTTTCTTGTGACCTGGCTTTAAGTCAAACTGTTTAATATATGTTTAAACCACACCATGTATATTTTTTCTCAGCTAAAGTATTTACCATATGTATTGTTGTTTAACTTGTCACTTGGTGCCAGACTTTAGCGTTGTTATTAGCTCTCAGTTAATCTTCTGTTTGTCTGATGTCTGTCTTGATTCTGTCAGAAATGAGCCAGGCAGCAGCCCAGCTCGAGGAGGTGAGGAGGAGAGCCCAGTCTCTCTTGTCGTCGTCAGGTGTTGCCCAGGATGTGAAGTCTGAGGTCCAGGCTATGGCCAACTTTCCCCTGTCTCTGAAGGACAAGTATCGCCACATCTCGGCAGATGTCATGCTGAGGGAAAACATAACAAGCACCGTCAGACAGCAGGTATAGGCTAGTGCCTCCAGTCGATGCACCGACCCGAACTCACTCTATTGATATTTATACTTAGTCAGTATTAGAAATTGTAGTCTTGAATGTGCTGGTAACTGCGTCTTTAGATAAACAACTTTGAACAATCCTTTTCTGAAACATTAATCTAAGATACAGTTTCAAAATAGTTCACTAGATCCTGTACTATATATGTCATAATACTCATACGTAGGCTACATAATAGCCAACTAGGCCTATACTGTATTTGCTTAACTTCCTAATTTGCTATTATCTACTTATGTTGCTGTCCCACCCTAGTTTCACCTAACGGGTCAATAAAGTGTTATCTTTTGCTTGTCTCTTAGCCAGTAATTCTGTTCACCAGCACATGTGATCTTTCCACCAGGTCCTGGAGTCCTTGAGTAGGCTCGTCAAGGCCTTTAGCATCTTGGAGAAGTATGGCTGTAACCTAACTAGCCCTGCCCGACCCAAATACTGGCGCAGCGTCAAACACAATAACCCCGTCTTCAGAGCCACGGTGGATGCCATCAAGGTACAGTAAGGCTGTAATCGTGTCCTAACCATTTGACTAGCTATCAGAAACGTAATTGTTAAAGAAAGAGCATTATTATTGCCCTGTAGAAACCTCAAAGGATAGATAATGCATACAATTATGATATAATGCCTGGTAGAAATAATAATGGATTATAAATTCTTAATGGAATTCTATCACAGATGTAGTCTAACAATTAGAAATGTCTGCAGAGATGTATTGGTCATCTTTCATCGCTCATTGTGTAGAGTATAATACGGTAACTTTTTGTTCCATTGCTTGGTATTTCTCATTGTCAGTGAAAAAAAATAACAACAAACTGCATAAGATTTTCCACATGTCTAATGAAAATACTGGGCAACAGCATAATTGCATGACGATTGCCTATGAGTCCAGATCGGTGAGGAATGGGCAGGCAATAATTAGAGACGTTCCCTGTTTAGCGTATACAAGCAGTTACCATCAGGCAGGAGATATAGGGTGCAATCCCACTGAACAACCGACTTGCAGGTCATTCGTGCCTACCAGTGTTATGCTACTGAACAAACTGGGAATCAGACCATAGTGTGTGTGTGTATGTATGTGTATATATGTGTGTGCGTGTGTGTGTATCTATATATATATATATATATATATATATATATATATATATATATATCTCAGTATCTCACAAAAGTGAGTACACCCCTCACATATTTGCAAATATGTGAGCATATCTTTTCATGTGACAACAAT
>JAODUK010003600.1:0-11340 GCA_027564635.1 Typhlichthys eigenmanni
GACTCTTTAAGTGTTCATACAAATATTTACAAACATTAAGTTTACTGAAAGTAAAAACAGTTGAAAGTCAGAGGACGTTTCTTTTTTTGCTGAGTTTACATACATATATATACAGTATATACACATACATATATATATAGCTATCTACTGGCTGCTAGAATTTAAACTGTAATGATAATATCTGGAGCTTGACCAGCTCGGAAGCTCGGCTGAAAGAAGAGTTGTACATTAGAGGGCCCGGTTGATCGTTAATAAGGGCTGACGCCGGACCAGAATGCGGTTGCATTGTTTGCATTATGGGTAGTTACACCCTTGAGCCCAATGAAAGCTCTAATGACAAGACGTGAAAAACTCTTCAACAATAGCCTACCTGAAATAAATTTATTTATTTAAATTACATTATATATTTATTAAATCACATTAAAGGATAGGTGGAAATAAAACACAGTTCAGTAAAATTATTTAAATAAGACACAATCTACAGTTTTTTTTAATCTAATCTACCCTTTTTAAAATAGCCTTTGGTTATGTTCTGGCCCGCCACCAATAGACTAAACATATATTGGCCCGAGGCCAAACATAATTGCCGACCCCTGACCCCTGGGGATACTTTCAGAAATCTTGGAATGACTGCAATGAACTTCTACTTAACAAGTTAGCAACCCCTGATAAACTGACAGCTGTAGTAATATGTAAAATGTTATTTTAAAAAATATTTGTAGTTGGTTCTGTACATTTTAAAATCTGAAAGTTATAAAGTATACATAGAGGCAAAAACTAGAAATTGAAAACGTAGAAATTGAAAGAAATGCATGATTTTCTTCTCCCATTACATGCCACATTTCATGTGTTGGCAAATCAATGAAGAGAAGTTGTAACCAGTTCATCAATTCCCAGTTCTACAACAGTAAACAGTCACTGCATGCTAGAGAAGAAGTTTCCCATTTCGATGGATCTTTAAAATCTTTCCAAGTCTCTGTTTGGCAGTTGCCATACCTTTCTTTAGCCGTTTTGCTGTAAACAGAAAGAGAAGACAACAAATAAGTGAATTACTCAACTAATTAAAAAAAATGCAATCTGTCAATACTATAGCCACAAACGTACCTGCAAAACACACTCAGTCATTCCAGAGTGAATGGTGTAATACAACAAAACCACTGCATGCTATTTATTGTCTGTATATTGTACTACTGTCTACTGTATATATTTAGCCTGGCTCCGCCCGACTATGCTCTCAGTTCAAACAATTTCTCTGAGATTACAGTCTGGAAACCCTGATCACATTATGCACAGCCACACTGCTGGCAGCCCAAAGCGTGGGTTAGTGAGATGAAGTTCAAATCAATTGTAGCAACGCCGGTTGGTTCAGCGCTGCCCAATAGATTAAAATTTAACCAAAGGTCTACACCAAGTAGGAGGAAATGACTGCAAACACTTCCCAACGGAGCTTTGCCAGACCTATTCACAAAGTGAATATGGCTGGTTACACCAGGCTAGAATATATTAGGGATGATCCTGAATAGCCAAGCATTCAATGATTCAATGTCGCTGCTCTTATAGTCAGCAGCTATAATCAGCAATAATCAGCCTGTTAATAAATAACTTGAAAGTAACGTGTGCTTTTTATCAATCCACCTGTGCTAATAAATAATTATGTTTGTTATGAAGCAATCATAACAAACTACAGATGTAACATTACAATAGCGGTATAATGGTCTAATTAAAGTGTAACTGCACACTAACGTGTTTTTTGAACTATAAACTAAGTAATAGAGACTGTAACGATTTGAGTATTTATCGATACCACTATTGATACTTTTTTATTATTTGGTGGACCGAACTATTATTTATTTTATTGCAAATTTGCGTGTTTGATTTCTGATTTCAACAGAACATAACTTTGATTAAAAATTGGTTGATTGGTTGGTTAAATAATATATCAGCAGTAAAATGCCAAAAAGAATTCCAACAAAGAAAATAAATAATATACATAAAATAAAATAAATATTATGCTTTACACAAAATAGAAAAAAAAAAATCCAAAGATCTTCTTAATCTTCTTAGTGTACACTACACTACAGTGTTTTTTCTGCAAAGAATGAGCATATCTGCCGTGTCAGGCATGATCCTGCATTGCTCCTGGCTGTCCCCAGCAGTGCAGAACACCCTCTCTCTGAGGAGGAGGCTTGAACACAGGTATCTGTGAGAGAGTTCAGCTAGCAGGGGCAAGGTGTCTCTCTTTTCCCAGCACCAGAGGAGAGGGTGTTCCGCCACAGGTATCGGGGGCAGGCCCCTGTAGAGATGGATATCTTGACACTCTGCATGCTGTTCAAGTTGTTTGGCTGGATGATCCTTAGCTCTCCTCCTCAGCAAACAGCTCATTTAAAGTGGCCTTAAGCTGTACTAGTGGAGTGTCTGCAGTGACTGCAACCAGAGAATGATGGTGACATACTGATCTTCTTAGATCAGTATGTCACCATCATTCTCTGCCTTCTCCTGGGTTGTGTCACTGTCCTTATTTTTATATGCTGAGGAAGTTTGAGGAGGAGCTGCTTCTCTTTTAGCACAGTTTTGGCCAATGTAGATCACTTCATCCACACAATAACCACTCTTAGATTTGCCCACCAGGTCACTGTTGCAATGCTGTAGATGTTTTGTGCTGCCAAGGGTGTGGGCAAATCCCAGTTTGAGGATGTCAGACTACGAAGCACTCCGTGGCATATTGTTGATAACTCAGTGGAGTTGTCATTGGACTTCCCAAATGATGCAAAGCAGTGACCCTAATTTGGAGATATAAGCCCTGTCTCCCCACAGACCAAAGAAGACAACAGCAACAGGCCCAACATGTTACTATCTTGTGATAAGCTCCCCCCCGCCAGCAGCAGCTAAGTAGGGCAAAGCCCTCGGTCTCCACACCTCTGGAATTCAGAGAGAAAGGACCTCATGAACCCTTTGTTAATCTGTATTCTAATGTTATATATACACTTTATATACTGTATCTATATATATGAAATATATATAATATATTCCTGTGTATCTACTAAAGTATGTTCTCAAAATGTCTAGATATGCTGTGTATATAGTATATTTGAGTTAGTCAAAATATGTCTTGTTTAGTCTTGAAAGATTCAGAATCAATAAACAAGTATAACCATTAGATACTGTAATAATATCACATAGGATGGTTTATGCCAATAACTGGGTGGTTTCAGTCATGAAGACACCAAGACGTCTCACTAACAGGCTCTCTCTCTCTCTTCCTCCCTCCAGAGATGCTCACAAGTCATTTTTTGCAAGTCCAAGTCAAGTCTTGAGTATTTGAGCTAGCCTCCAAATCTCAAGTCTTTTGGTCCACAAGTCCAAGTATCAAGTCTCGTTCAAGTTCCATCTGGTCTGCAGAACTTTTTATTTGCTTTCTGCCACTAGATGTTATACTTAGCTCACCAGCATCTAGCAATTAATTCACTATCTTTAAATAGAATATAGTCGTTTGATGCTATATAATTTATTTTAAAATATCTGATAGAGCAGCAACAACATTACATGAGGCTACAATAGACCAGTGGCAGGGTTGCATGAAAATGAAGATAAGCTATATTATGGATTAATGTTCTTCTGTCAAGGAAGGCTCTGGCTTGAGATTTAATATGTAGGGAAGCCCTATTTATCGGGAATGGGGGGGCCATAGGCTATGATTAATCTTATTTGGGAATAATCTAATAACAACGGCAGCTTCAAATCAAACAAATATCCTAGGTGGTGGTTGTGGTGATGGCTGTTCTTATAGGCCTACACCAGTTACATTATTTCATACATGTTGACGTCAATTACAATGACTGCTGTCTTCTCTAGGTCTTCTCCAAATAGCGCCCACCGCAAGATTCACAACTTTGTTTACTCGCGCCATCAACACATGCCAGGGTGTTTTGAATGAACGTTTGCTACGTTTAGTGAATTTTCATCCGAAAACGTTTGCAACATTATTTTTATTTTTAAACTACTTTCAAAGACGTTCATGGCGTTAATGAGTGTTGCTCAGTGGCATGTAGCCTATGCCTATCTATACAGTATAGGCTATCTAAGCAGCAGCAAAGCACAAACAATCACTGTGATCGCTGTTCGAACCTAACTATATGGTAAACATTTCACTGTCTTGAATGCAGCCTGTTATCACATATGTCACTTGAGTTCATAATGCAACCACAGCAAAACTGCAACTGCAACCCCAATATTTATATATTTATAACAATGATACCTCTTGAGAAAGGTGTTCCATTATATCATATCTGACTCTATTCTTAATTTTAAACGGTTGCTGAAAGTGTAGTCTACCGTTCATCCATCGGAGCTCCGGCTATATGCTCACTGTTGCTCTGTATGCTTAGCTGATCTGATTGATAAAAGCAAACCTATATTAACCATAGCCCAGGGCTATGGATGGCTATGGGATGAGATTCTAGCCTGGAAACCCTGTTTTCTGGCAGATACTGGCGGATCAATCACGGTGGGTTAGTGAGATGACATCAAGCATGTTTTGAAATAGTGATATGGCTAGATGAGATTATCAAAAATAGTTTTAGCCATGCCTATTTGTTAAACACTGTCCAATAGTAATCATAGGTCAGAGGTCTACGCCCAGGAAACAACTGTGAACAATTCCCAATGGAGAGCTGCCAGACCTTCACAAAGTGCATTTTATGTCTGGTTAAACCAGGCTAGTGCATGTGTGCCTACACCTGAGTTCATATCAAGTTCATATCATTCTGAGTTCATATCAATAGGTAGACCTATTTCAAAAAATGTAATGACATTACTTTATTTATTCATTTATAGTCTAATGCCTCTTTGACCCACTACTAAGTTTACAGAGGGCACTGTAAATAGCCTACTCCTATAGATTTCGTTAAAAAGTTTGCAGCCTGGCTGAGAGCACTTTTTGTTTCCCTTTATTTTGATTATTGAAAATCTTACAGGGAAACTCTCCCAATAGCACGGTGCCAGGTTATATAATCGTCTGAAGTCTTGCAAATGTTTTACCGCACATCCATGAAGAGTAAAATACTTTAGCCACCAGAATTAAGGCATTTAATTCACTTCAAAACTTCAAGGTATAATAAACATAAGCCTACGAGACCAATTGGTTAAACGATTGAGCTTGGATTTGACTGTTATCAATACTCCCCTCAGAATTAATTCCCTTGATGGACGGCCTCTGGGTTCAGGTTATGTTACCCACGAAACTACGGACATCAATTTAAGAATTAGAGCCCTTCACATTGAGACAATACGGCTGTTGGTAGTAACGTTGCCCAGAGAACCTCTGGTGGACGGAGGCCTGTGCCCTTGTACTGATTATAGAGGCCTAAACCAGATAACAGTAAAGAACATTTACCCATTACCTTTGATCCCCGCCGCACTGGAAAAAGTGGGCAAAGCAAGGGTTTACACAAAACTAGATCTCAGAAGTGCCTACAACCTGGTTCGCATACGATTCAGTAGCACGGCTTCTCCCCTACCGCTCTCACCAGTCAGAAAAACAAGACCCTGTATTGGAATGAAGCAGCTCTAACAGCGTTTCAATGCCTTAAAGGGCTGTTCACTGCGGCAGCCATCCTCTGCCAACCCAATCCTTCAATCCCGTTCGTCCTCGAAGTGGACGCTTCGGAAGTAGGAGTCGGGGCTGTTCTATCTCAATGATCTGGCACAACAACAAAACTCCGCCCTTGTGCCTTCTTCTCTCGCAAGTTAACCCCAGCAGAACGTTACTATGACGTGGGGAACCGAGAACTGTTAGCAATGAAATTAGCCATGGAAGAATGGCGTAACTGGCTAGAGGGTGCTCAACATCCCTTTCTAGTGAAAACAGATCATAGAAATATGGAATACCTCAGGGATGCCAAACGCCTCAACTCCGACCAAGCTCGCTGGTCTCTCTTTTCGGCCCTGCCCCGCGGCCCCGGGGCCAACACCCGGACGGGCCGGTGCGGTCGTCTGGAGCCTCCCGGGGAGGGGGGTATTTTCATGTCCACGCCCCGTGCTCGGGCACGAGCACGCAGTTCACCACCCGCATCCAGATCTCATGCATCCGCGGACTCTCTCTCTATACATGAGGTTCAACCTTCCACGTCATCGGCTCTCCGTATTCCTCACAGTTATCAATCACCGGAATACCGAACACCTGTTCCTTTAGTTAGACTATTTAGTGCAGTGTCTCTTCCCTGTCTGGTTGTGAGGTATTATTTTTAGTGACATTTACTGAACCATTAATAATTATATAGTCTACCTGTGTATGATCTTAAGCTTGCCATAATGTCCTTCGATTCTAGTCTAGCCCTTCCTTTGTGTTTTTGGATTATGGATTTTGCCTGTCCCTTTTTGATTAAAAATACGCTGCGCACTCCGCAGTTGAAACCAAACTCTTGTATGCCTGTATAATTACAGGAACATGGAAGAACCTACAAATATTACATTATGTAAATGTTTTCTTTTAAGTAGTGGTAAACTAAAAGGAATGGAATGCTCAATGATTATGATAATATGATACTGTATGTCTTTTGAGCAAGATATCTTATGTATTTTATTTTTGGACAGTATGAATCTGTATGGTTATAATAACACTGAAATACAGTAATTATCTTGCATATGCAAAGTGATAAATACATTTGGATTACGCTGAGTGAAGCTGTACTGCAAAGACATGCTGCAGTCTGTCTTTTATTTCTACTGTTTTCAAAGGAGCTATTATCTGCCTATACGTCCTGTCATGCCGTGTAACACCTGTTACAACCAGTTATAACATTTTTACAAAAATGGTCGCAAAATGTGACTAATTGGTCTCAGTCTGAAGCCCTGCTATAGCCTACCTGAAGTTTGTGCCTGCATGGACATCTGCACTCAAACTGCGCAGCGTAGGCTATACAGAAGACTACACGCCCACAAGGCGTTACAAGGGAATACTTCCTTCCGCAAGGGAAGGAAGTATGTTACGAATTTTAAGATTTTTTTTTATTTTTTACTATGAGTATGGGTTTGAGTTTGACAACAGACTTAGAAGTTAAAATATCCAGTCAAGGTTTCTAAGATTAGTGTAAAAGGTAGACATCTCTTTTGAAAGTAAACTTCCCTTTCTACCAGTGTTAATTGCTTTGACGAAAATATGACAAAAATATTTTTCCATCACTAAAATCAGACGTTAATGAGACGAAAATAGATAACTGATAATAAAACTACAAAATTTAAGATGTATTTTGCGTTGACGAGACAAAAACGTTAGTGGTATAATTTTAATTAAAAAACTCCGTCTGCATATTATTTACCGTAGTTTCATACTTAAATTAGAAAACTCAGCCTGTTTATGATTTACCATAATTGCACACGTAAGTGTGCAGGCTGCAGCACAATGTTAATGCCGGGTGGCGAGACCGTATGATCAACCGTAACTGCACACACGGCAGTCCATGCCTTCTGTTGTGCTCTGTATGTTAATAATATTCCAGGCCACTAGGTGGTGCTAGTAACTGCTACTATACGAGAGAGATAGAAGAAGTGTAGGAGAGAAAAAGTAAGTTCTGTGTGAACAAACATTTTTGAATAAACGTGGAGTTGTTTTAACGTTTTCTCTGTGTCCGACATTTTGCAAATACATAACACCTTCCAGGTTGCCTTCCAGGTTAAAATCTATTAATTTAAAGGGACAAAATAACTTGTCATATTGTGCTACCAGACCGAATAAAGGGTTATAGCTTGACTCAACTATGCTACCATACCATATGCATGACACAGGCCATACCAGTATTACACTTTTGCATTTGTTTAAAGAGAGAAAACATTTAAACTAAAAATTTACTAAAATTACTTTTTGCTGACGAAAATTGTTGTCAACTAAAATAGATTAAAACTATTTAGAATGAAAATTTGTAAAATGTGACTAAAACTATTAAGCATTTTCTTAAAGACTAAAACTAAGACTAAATATAAAATTGCTGCCAAAATTAACACTGCTTTTTAAAAAAGTCCCCTCCTCCATTGCAGTGTTGTAGTCAAGACCGCCTAATCCGAGTGTTCTGAGACCGAGACAAGACCAAGACTTTGAGGAGTCGAGACAGAGTCGAGACCAGACTAGTTAAAGTCCCATATTGCAAGATATATAGCCTTTTTGCACACACTGCATTGACTATGTAGTAGCCTATATTATGCATGTGTGCAATTCATCGCCTAACATTGTCGGATTTGACAGAGGCAGGACGTTACGTAGTATTTTATTTATGGGTAGGCCTACAGTTGAATACACGCATTAGGAAAGTAGGCCTATTAATAACCAACTTCACAGACATGAACAAAATTAGGTTGGTGAGTGGCAGGGTCGGACTGGGACTGAAAAACGGCCCTGGACTTTGAAGCAAACTGGCCGAGAACTGTCTAGAGTAGACCTTGTTGGCAAATAGAAATTTAGTCTACACACCATCCACTGTAATTAACTATGATGCAGTGGTTTATTTATGTTTGTAGATAGCCTGGCCCTTTCTTTTGGCCATTCATTGTTTTTAAATATAATTTTAGGCTACAATCAGTAGCCTAGTCTGTACATTAAAAAACAGCTGGGGTGAATCTATCAGACCTTTAGGGGAATATGAAATATTGTACAAAGCCTATTAAATTACACATTTTACTGTACAACAGGCTACATCAATGTTAACATAAAATACTTAATTTCCTGCATTCTGGTGAATTTTTATGCAACAATGCGTGCCTTGTCTGTATCCTTATGGTGTTAATGTCTTTATTTATGCAATTTAAAATATAATAGAATATGATGCAAGAAGTGTCAGGCATTCTGTATTGCTTTCAAAAGAAATGCAGTAACCAGGAATGCAAAAACTAACAATAGGGATACAACTTAGGCCAGACAGAAAACAATAAATTCACACAATAGTTCCAACTTGTTTTTATGAGTGCTTATTAAAACCAATTGTAATAACCTAATCCTATTAGCTAGGCTATTAGCCTACCAACTCTAGCCAACAGACTAAACTTTAGAAAAATGAAAGCAATAGCTATCGTTTGGATGTTTGAATTATGCCTATCTAAACGTAGAAAATGTTGCTGCTTGTACCTGATATCTCTTGTAGTCTATAGCCCGCACTGCGTCTCCAGGCTGCTGACTGTCAACTTGGCTTGGGATGCACCATAGGCCTGTGTGTTCTGTCTTTTACACCAAAGTTCCATATAAACATGCTCGTCTTTCAATTTTTTCACATGTATTAATTTTCTGCCCTGCCCTCAATTTATTTGGATAATAAACTAAAATGAATAAATATCTTGTACACCACCTTACATTCTATTCAATACTGCTAAAATGCTCATGGGCCAATCAGATCTTAGAATTTAAGGATCAATCCAAGACGGGAGGGGCCGCTCGTATCTCCCCTCAATATTGAGTATTAGTTTGGCCCAGTCTGACAAACACACAGAGACAGCGCGGTGCACTGCAGTTGTGGCTAGCCGGCCTGCTCAGTGGCAAATCGTAAAGTAAAACATTAGAAATTTAAGGAAGGATTTACTTCTAATCACAAGAATTATCATTAGACATACACCGGGCGGCAATAATTATATTCCCGCAGTTGTGGTCTTGACCGGTAGTAAAATCCCGAGACCTCTTGGTCCGAGGCCAAGAGTAAAAATGCGGTCGAGTCCGAGACGAGGCCGAGACCTTAAAAAAGTGGTCTCGAGACCGGTCTACAACACTGGTGCAGAGTATTGCAGTTACAAGCTAGCTAAAAGATAATTTGAATAGATGAGTTAAACTTTTTAATTTTGGAAGATATTTACAGTTGTATATTTGTGTTTTAGCTTTAATGTTGGTCTTATTAGTTTTGGCGTGTTACGGAACAATAACTTCTGAATTGATCATACCACAATTGCGTGTATGAAAATTAATGAAAGTTCCATATTGAACGAATTGCTTTTATGCTGAATCTATTCATGATAATACATATGCCCGGCTGTGTTTTTCCTAAGCGCTACTTTAGAGCATATCTTTGCTACATAATAGTGCCATCTTCATGCCTTTTGTTGTTGGATGGAAAAGAATTGTCTAAGAAGTCATATTAGATCAGTGTCTCAAACTTGACAAAAAGTATGTCCATAATGAATTCCCCACTAGATTTAAAGTATGTAGTGATTTATAAAGGAAAACTGGCGTGGGATTAGTGTGCACACTGTTTTATAAATCTACATACTTTTGTGCGCACGCACTGTGTTTTGTTCGTACGCAACATTCTAGTGTGAATTCTACGCACACTTTTATAAATGAGACCCCTGCTTCCCATAAGCCAGTCCATGGTGGAGGTTTGTGAGGAAGAAACAAACTCTGACATGTCGGTTCTGACACGGGGTCAGCAGAAGAGTAGGACTGTCAACAGTGAGAGACATTCTGGCCTAAATACTACCCCACCATTGCCCTTGAGTTCCTCAGGTGAGGAAACAGAGGATGAGAGAAAGTATCCTTGCAATGCATGTGTAGATGTTTGTGACCTCAGAGGGCAATCTATGAATCCAGAGACAGTTGATTTTATTCCAGCATTATCCTCGTACATTCCAACTGAGTGAGCTGAATGAAGGCAGGAATTCAGTCATTGACAGAGCCACTGAAGTCAACCTCTGAGTTTGCCGTGACAGAAACAGAGACTCCCATTCCTGTTCCTGCATTGCTGAATACGGGGTCAGCAAACAGTGTTTCAACCAGTGTTATATCAACTCAACCAACAACCCCCATGTTGGAAAGAATGGAGAGGCATCACCCCCATCAGTCACCATCAGATATTAGTTGTGAGAGTCAAAAGACACTAATCTTACCCATTCCAGACTCACACAAGCCATTACAGTTCCACCCAGCAGAAGGATTTTAAAGACTCATGTATTATATTATGGGCATTCCACTAAATGCACCAATTCTGCATAGAGGGGTTCAAGTTTCCTAAATGTTTTTAGTTTTGCTTGATTGTGTTGAATGTGCATGTCAAAGGCATGCTCTGAGCCCATGTTTTACAAGCCATACCCATGTGTTGAATTTTTAAATGTAACTTGCCGGGACGTCAATGTCTTCTTTGTGGGGAGAAAGTGTAACCCAGGTTACTGTTGATGTAAATACTAATATTCCTGTTACATGTCATTATCACTTAGTATTGTGGTTTGTCCTCGACCTACAGTTATATACTGTAATTATTTGACAATACTGTTGTAGGCAATGCAGTCATTATGTATGCTTCTGTGGCGTCTGTTAATGTCACAATTGACAGACCACTCTTATTTCACAAATTGCTAAATGCTTTGAAATCGTTC
>JAODUK010003601.1:0-7500 GCA_027564635.1 Typhlichthys eigenmanni
TGCTTATCTTTTATATGATTTATTTATGTTCAAGTAAAGAAGAAATAAGGAACACCTTGAATTCATAGTTTTCATTTCGTGTCGCGTCAATTACATTGTTTTAAGGTCCTCAGCTAGAGTCAGCATTAGCCAAATTAACGAGCTGCACTCACAACTATACTATGCAATAATGCTTTCTGCACGTTGTCTTATAGGATTACTGGCCAGGTTTAACATCCTCCTATATTAAATCTAATGTGGAACCATATTACCTCCACTAGACCTAAACAAGTATTGTGACATGGAAGTGGGTTTAGAAAATGGTTTCATTTTGGATAATGTTTATAATCCATTGTTATTCACAGTTCACATCTTTAAGGAACTAGTGAATGTCTTTAATTGTACTAATCCAGTAAATACATTTTCTATGAACTTTCACACTTTCACTTCATGTTACACAAATGATGAACCAAACAGGTTTCTTGCATAGAACAATTTCAAGTGCAGTAGGCTATTACATGTATTATAACTGTATTAAAACCAAAAACACCTGAGCAGGATTACTACATTACTTTATATACAAAATATTATATGCTCTCTCTTGTGCAGGTAACAGACTCTTCAAAACAAATGCCATCTTTTCATTTATATCTTCTATTAAAGATGGCTGCCACATGAATCCAGTCAATGTTATTGCAATATCAGACCATTGTCATTTGTACCTGAAATGCTAGGTAGATGCATAACAAACTCCCTATTGTATGGAAAGACGCACAGACACAGTCTTGTAAATATTGCACATATTTCTGGCGTATCCTTTCGTATTCGTATATATGAAGTTAAATACAGATCCACAAGTTAGAGGTTGCAATAAGAAATCACCTTTGATATGATATGACACAAAGCCAAAGAGCAAATACAATAAAATGTCCCACTTGCAGAAGATGCTATGACATGGACACTGTGCTGTTAGGCTGTCACTGTGTTACAGAGAGGTATGGTCTTCTAATTGGTCTCAATCCACAACTGTTCATCCAGGTGCCCTGCTCATCACACCCAGAGAGCGCTGCTTTACTTCTTGCCCGACTTACTCTTGGACTTCTTGTCTTTCTGATCCTGCTCGTCCCTTTTCTTCTTCTCCATCTTGGCCTCTTTGTACTTCCAGATGGGCGGCTCAAGGTAGCCCTTTTGCATCTTCTTCTTCTTCTTCTCCTTCTTCGGAGTGGGATCTGACGACCTGGTCACCTCTATTTTGGGTACGCAGCCTGACGGGAACACGCTGTTGTTGCTGTCCGTCAGGCTGCTCGGAACGAAGCGTCTCCTGCCGCCGTCGCCCTGGCAACATGAAGTCAAGGACACAGAGCTGGCAGAGGCGGGCGGCGGCGTCGCCGTAGTGACGGAACCGTCGCTGTGGCACACGGAGCCTTCCTCCAGGCCCCTGCTTCCGTGCTTGGCCACCAGCTCGGGGACGGCCAGCCGTCGCTTGCCGATCTCCGGGGGGCTGGTAGGGCAGAGGGGGCGGCAGCCAGTGGCCACCAGGGGGCTGTGTATGCTGGTGGTGATCCGCACCATGTGGTCCACCACCCCGTTGTCCCGGGGCTCCCGGGGGAAGCTAAAGGAGAGGCCTTTCTTGATGCACCGAGCCAGCTTCTGGCTGGCCGTCCTGGTGGCTGCGGCTTTGGCCACCAGGGGCTTCAGGTCGGGCCACTCGGGAGCGTAGCTCTCACAGAACTGCTCTGCAATCGGATGGGCCTGCAGCCGCCGTAGCCTGCGGAGGGTCTCGAACCGCCCCGTCTTCAGGATCCACTCCTTCAGGCCTCGTCCCCGGACCAGGTCTATTGCATTTATGTCCGCACCTGGACACAAAGAGAGCATATTCAGGTGATGTCTAGGTCGAGTTGGGACACTGAGGTGTTTGATGTCTACTGCAGAAGAATAAGGTGTTATGTGAATGCAATTAAATGACTCCACCATGTGGTCATTGTTGGAACTTGCAACACAGACATTAAACATGACATTGGACACATGCATGCAATTTTGGCTGTGTGAATGCAGTTGTCACATTCATAACAAAGCAACCAAATAGGCTAATTCTACTTATTATAAAATATAAACAAAATACAATTTTATTCTATTTTCTATACAATGTATTAACTTATTTTCTAGTAATCCTACTAAGTAAAAATAACAATTATACCAATATACGAAAACACAGTGATGGGTGATTTATTAAATAAAACACAGAGGATAGATAATTAACAATCACAGTTACTGTCAATAATAGATGTGCTAAGTGCTAAGATAAATAATTGACTAATCTGACAAAAGTGGATTGTAGGTTGGTAGGGAAAGTATCTGCCTAGAAAACAGAACAGGTGCATATAGTAAGTAATTAAAGGTCAAGTCAGCAATTGCAAGCTAATTGTAAGATAATACACATCAAATTCACCAAATATTTCACAGTGGGCACAGCTGGGTGACAGGTGATCAGATAGTGGCTGGCTCGAATCCCATTGCCTCCTGGCCAAGTGCCGAGGTGTCCCTGAGCAAGACACCTAACTCCAACTGCCCCCCAGTGGTTGGATGGCGCCATGCATGGCAGTGCGTGTGTGTGTGTGTGTGTGTGTGTGTGTGTGTGCGTGCGTGTGTGTGTGTGTGTGAGAGAATGGGTGAATGTGAGGGTATCATACAGCGCTTTGAGCGGTTGGACAAGCGCTATGTAAATGCACCATTTACCATCCATTGGCCTTTGAGATGTATCTGATAAAAAGCATGCCTCTAGAGTCTCTAGACTAGACTCTTACCATGCATGAGCAGGGCGGACATACATTCTTCACGGCCCTGGAGGCCGGCTTTGATGAGCGCCGTAAAGCCCCGGGGATCTCTCACCTCGGTGTCCACGCCGGGGAAGTAATTGAGAATGTAGTTCAGAATGGTGGCAAATCCTGCGTTGGAAAGAAAACTGGATTAGGATGGCAAACCGGGGAAAAAAACAACACATTTTGTCACACACTAGATAGGCCATGATCTAACGGCCATGGGTTCCGTCGTACAGTACCAGCCTGGGCCGCGATCATGAGAGCCGTGTTGCCGTCATAGTCCTGGTGGTTGACGTCTATGTGCGGACACGCGTGCAGCCCGTACACTATGTCTACGAAGCCGCCCGTCACAGCCACCATCAAGCCATTCTGACGGGTGAGAACGTTAGATGCACACAACATGAGGCCACAAATCAAATGGCATTATACGCTAGGTTCAATACATGAGGAGGCTGTACCCCCCACAGACAAGCGAGACCAGGGCGGAGACATCAGGAGACTGTCGGCTCAATAATGGACATGACTGCAGTGCTTTGAAAAGGCACAATAGGCTCTTTGTTATGTCTTCATATGCAATCTTGTGGACTAATTTGTGTTTGACAACAGTATGCTGCATAGAGAGCAACGGAGGAATGAGCGTTTGAATGTGTGAAAGTTGGGTGCATTGGATAGGCTAGTGGGTTAGAAAGTGCTCTGAACATATACAAGTAATAATGTAATAATACTGTATTTGCCATTTGAACATTTCCAATTGAAATGAGGATTAACATCTTGAAAATATTTAGAGTTGCTAGTGTTGTCTTTGTGAAACTGATGGTAAAGCCATTGGGGGCACAATATAGTAATATGGTGGAGAGACCAGGGGTGATTCACAGAGACATCAGGAGTCTCCTCTAATGGTTTCACCCTGCCATTGACGTCCAGCTCCATGGCGTCCTCCTGGGACACGCCTCTCTTCAGGATCTCCTGCAGCGTCTGGCCGTCGTTCCAGGCGCACGCCTCGTACAGCGTCCGTGCCTCGCCCTCATGCGCGCCGGCGCCACTGCCCTCCCTCTCGTACGCGGGGAACGCCGAGTCGTCCGAGAGCACGCTGTCCGAGTCGTGCCAGTCTGGCTCCTCATCCTCTCCCTCTGACGGGCCGTCGCCCAAGTGTGGGTCATCGCACGCGGTCGCCATGGGAACCCCCCGTCCCCCACGCACAGGGGTCACAGCTGGGAGGCAGGACCGCCGGGCTCCACCCACATCCTGTCGGGGTGCCGGGACAAATGTTAACTAGCACCTCCGCTCACAACTCACGTATGTCTGACTACTGTGGGGAAGGAGGAAGGGTAGTTGGTCTAGGAGCGCTGAACGGGGATGGGTAGAGAGGAGTGCCAGACAATCAGCTACCTCCGAGTCCCTCTGAAGCAATAGCACACAATCATTGTGTGCTATTGGTTCACACCACATTATACACTCTGGGCTTATTTATGAAGTTATTATATGTATTTCATTAACTGTAATCTAGATGATTATTTTTCTCTATTTAGATGGCCAAATAGAAAAGTATGTAAACAATAATGCAAATACTTTATACTATGCTGTATCTAACTCATGTCTGATGGTCTGTCTTGCTTCTAGAAAGTAAATACCCAGTCAATAAATAGACCTGCTGACCTAAGCAGGCTCTGATCTGTAAGGCAAGACGTTACCTAAAGAGGATGAGAGGTTTCACCTCAGCTCTCCTGCTGAGCCTGATCCAAGACTGACAGGATATTAGATACAACGTGTAGAGCAGAATTGTTTACATGCTACAACTGCAGACGAATGAGTTTATGCTCCACAAATAAAAAGTACAAAATATATATATTGTTGACCACTGACCATTGTTGATATATGTGTATATACTGTATACTGTATATATACAGTATACAGTATACAGTATATGCAGTATATGGTCAATAGTTCACAATTGCTTCATTTACATTTGATGAATATACTGTATAATACATACTAGGTTTGACCAGTCCAGGTTGCTTTCTGAAACCCACAGATACTAGCCTCAGGTATAAAAAAGAACCACTACAGTAATTTTGCCAACCTACTTGCTATATTTAGTAATCTTCTGTCGCTCTCCATACACAGAGGATCCGGGACTTTTGTGTGTGTGTGTGTGTGTGTGTGCGTGCCTCTTTTTGTGTGAGCAACACACACAATGTATGAGGAATTCACCTCTAAATCTGCGGTGGCTCTTCATCTTATTACTTCACCTGTCTTACCCATTACAGCCAAGTGTCGGCATCTCTCTTTGTTGTTACAAGAAAGACGACATCGCTCCTGTCATTTAAGCCCAACAGAGCTGTTTTCATTCCTGTGCTGTTGTTCCTCGCAGAAGAATGCAGAGATCAGAACCACGCGCACACACGCACACACACACGCACACACACACACCCTCGCACCTCCGCCTGCCACTGCTGAACAAACAGCACTACAAAGAGGACTCCTATAACTCCACTATGTCCTGTGTCCTGCCTGATGGCCCACGGCACAAAACAATCTGCACTCAGGCAACTTCCTTTGGTATATATAGGCCTACTGCTGAGGTCTGTGTAGTGTCAATGAACCGGAGACTGGAAATCAAAGATAACGTTTCACAAAGAATTAAAAAATATATATTAAGATGAGGATAATGTATATATATAATATCAACATTTTTACATACCCTATAATGAGTCAATCCAGGCTGGGTTGTCCTCTTCTCTGTGTGTCTCTCTGTGATCTGAATGTTAAAGCGTCTCCACGAGGCCAAGGCATCCCCTTTGTGCTGGTTTCCTCTCCACCTGTGGGTCCTGCATAGGCAGGACGTGACCCCCCCCTCCATCCTCCTCTGCTCCTGGCCACTTAGAGGATCGGCCGCAATCCTCCCAGGTCCCAACATGGACTCTGCGGTCTTAAATCAGACGGCATGCTCCCGCCCCGCTCTCATCCCGATTACGGGAGATTTGAGGATTAGGGAGCAACCGGCTTGCCATGTCTGTTGGGCTAGTTCCTGCTGCTCTCTCGCAGCGCTCTCTCCTCTCTCCTTCTCCTCTCTCCTTCTTACTTTATCGGGATCTGCATATGAGCCCCATCAGAACAAGACTCGCTGTCCAAGATGTTTGCAGCGTGCCTGAATCACAGCACTGCACGTGATGATGTGGACCCCCTCTGCTGCGTGGACCCAGTGTGGCTGTTGAGAGAGGGGCGTGGGGGGGTCGTATCCCGCTTTTTTCCCCTGGAAATAGTAATTCCTAGTGAGGGGAAGACACAGATAAACACAATGTCATGTTCACACAAATGCTGTATTTCAAAGACAGCAAACACATGCACACACACACACATACACATACACACACACACACACACACACACACACAGACAGGCACGCATAGACGCACACGCACACTAACAAGTTGGCATGCTAAATACAAATGGGTTGAGGAAACTAATTTTATTTTTTGTATCCTAAAAATATTAGGCTACGTAAATAAATAAATAAATAAATTAATTAATTAATTAAATAAAAAATGAAAAAATATATATAAACAAAGTTAAAACCACGTTGATCTAGCATCAGGTTATTCTAAAATCAGTGTTGATGAGTACCGCTAAGCATTTTTCACTGTTACTCACTATTACAGTAGTAGAGTGTAGGAGTTGGTGAAGATGCATAGCCTGCCCTCTTCTGACCAAACAGTGAAGTGCGGTTATAGCCTTAGTATAAAACGTCATTCACAACAATCCAGCAAGTTAACAAGGGTGTTATCTAGACCAACAGCATGCAACAGCAAGACCAACAGCATATTAAACACACAAACATTACATCTGACAAACACTGTATAGGCTACTCTCTACTTACTGTCCATATTAGCTACTTATTGCAATGCCATTTGTGTGTTTCAAAGTTAAGACTGCATGTATAACAGTAGTAGGCTACATCTGTATTCTATTAAAGCATGCGCTTCATTCTGAAGAGGAAACTGAGAAGGGAATTTATGTGTGTTAACCAGAGTGTAAATGCCATTATTCCTCCACTAGCAACACCATTGCTTTTGATCCCATCAAATGCCTGCTTATAAACCTGTGCTCAATCAGGTCCATAGTAGGTTATAAAGCTACTCACTATACATGTAGGTCTTGTCGACCTACACAAAGGTGCTATATTTAGAAATGGCTAAGATGGAATGCATTTATGGCCAAGAGAGTGGGGAGTTGCATTAGGGGCCCGATAACAAACATTTTAGGCACAGAAAGACTAAAAATAAGGGCAGCTCCGACACATCGTGAGTTATTCCACATTAGGAAGTGAAGCAGAGGAAAAGGAAATACTCTTTTAGTGGCAAAAGGATGCAAAGCAGAAAGTATATTGTAAGGGCAGAGTAGAGCGATGCAGAGATACAATGGATGTTGCATTAAGGAAATAAACAACTAAACTGATGGAGAGTATCACAGTGTTTCACCACAAATAATGTATTCAAAATAAGAGCCAGGTTTGTTTGCTCACCATTCTGTGGCAGAGATAGAGAACCAGATACGACCAGATGGGGGCAGCAAATGCTAACCTCCAGATGGCACAGTGTTGCTGTAGTCTTCAGAAACAAGTTGTCACAATAACAAATGCTTGTGCAGATATTCCCGTACAAGATTGTGTCATTTTCACATATGAATACAATTTTGACATAGA
>JAODUK010003601.1:10000-11340 GCA_027564635.1 Typhlichthys eigenmanni
TTTGACATCAGCGCCCTCTCAGCTACAATTATGATAATATCACAAAATATTGTTTTTAAATGTAACTCACTGTTTATGTTTTTAATTCTGATAGGCTTTGCGGCAATATTTCTCATTAATTGATAATGAAACAATCTAAAATTAAAGCAACAATTGTATTTATCTTAACAGTAGGATTAAGTATGATATCACTAGTAAGCCTATTTTTCTAGATAGGCATTCGACGTGAGGATGTACCGGTATATGACCCAGCATTAGGAACGGTTTGATTTATTTTTAAATGAAATAGTAGGCTACGAGATTTTAACGAGAAACTGCAAATTTCAGGAATCTATATCCTGCTGTTTTGGACGTGGCTAGCTTGCTTCTGGCGAAAAGTCCATTGTAAGCTAATACAAATTCACCCAATATCTCCTCGAGTTTCGCTAGCTTACCGTTCTCTGTGCGTGTTGAAAAATTATCAGATACTTCTACACAGCCCTGGCTCCATAAATAGGAACATAATAAAAAGTGGTGAACACAACACTCACAACAACAAAGCCATTGTACTATATGCTTTGTTTCACAATGCGTATCAAGAGCTATTGCATTGATCTGAGCTCGAAGCTAGCAAGCATTCTCGAGTGACTGACCCTGCCTTTAAGTTGCACAGCATTAGTGACCACCTAATTGACTATTTAAGGAATGAAAGATCAAATATACATGAATCTGCATGTGGCAACGCTCTCTGATATCTCTGAAGTCTGAAAGGTGATATAGACAAAATGGCCCTCCTAATGGCATGTATATACACAATACAATCAATGCAGCGGAAGGCAGCACAGCGTAAGTGCTAAAGCATAAACGTAGGATAATGGCTTACGTGTAAATTCGTCCGAGGGCTTCCTGGAATCATAACGATCATGACCTCTAAATCTTTCTTCCCTGCCCACACAAACACACACACACACACACACACACACACACACACACACACACACACCACGGTGAATCAAAGTCTCCATAAACACATTCCCGAGATCAGATGTGTGAGTGTGACCAGACCTGACATATACGGCTTCGCTATTAGCTGGTCATAAACCTATAGGTGGGTAAAGCCACACAAGTTGGGACTGAGAGAGATGGACTTAGCATGAGAGAGAGAGAGAGAGAGAGAGAGAGAGAGAGAGTTGCTTGTGTCTCATCAGCGCTTGGAAGGAATCCAGAGGTGCCGAGTAGCAATGATTAGGACATTTTGCTATATAAACAAACTCATACATGCCTCACTGTCCTCTCTCTCTCTCTCTCTCTCTCTCTCTCTCTCTCTCTCTCTCTCTCTCTCTCTCTCTCTCTCTCTCTCT
>JAODUK010003602.1:0-5000 GCA_027564635.1 Typhlichthys eigenmanni
CCCCCCCCCCCCCCCCCCCCCCTCCCCTCCCCCCCCCCTCCTCCCCTCTCCTCTCCTCTCCTCTTCCTTCCCCTCCCCTCTCCTGTCCTCTCCTGCTCTCCAGGTGGATTTTGGGACTCCATCTATTCCTGGCAGGCTGTTGAACACTGTAGCTAGACGACAAGCAGCAGTTATAGCTGACCTTGATGCAGTCCTGTCTCCATGAAGCCGCAGGACTCAAGGCACACGTAGCAGCGAGCCCTTAAACTAAACCTGTGTTTTTGCACCTCAGCTTTATTTACTTGACAGCACTGATGTTATGTTGATGTCATCATGATAGAAAGTATCATGCAGCATTTTTGTATGATTATATTTTTTAATACATTTTAACTGTATAGAGTGTTGTTGTTTGCGCGGCAATGTATCCAAATGCTTTCCACAATCATATGTGTGCATGCCAAATATGTGTGTTGCTTTGACCCAGTATAGGAGCTCAGCGCTCCGAGTGTTACTGTATGTTATATTTAAAACAATTGTATAGTACTGTTTAGCTGTACTAGTCTACATATAGGACAGCCATCCTCCAGCCTGTGGTAATGAAACCACTTTAACAGATGTAACAGAGTATGTAGTCTTTACATTTGCAGTTTGGTTACTGGATGTGAAGGGCTTAGCAAATGACCATAGCTGTGGTTTGTTTTAATACCGTCCTTCATCAGCTATGACCACTGTGTTGTCTTACTAGTTAAATTATGCTGTATAGTAACACAGTGGGCTCTTAGCTCTATCAGCCATGAATAACTTATAAGCTGGATGCTTTGGATATTTGCTGAGATAAAAATATTAAGAAACTGAAAACTGGTAAATTCCCATATGTACAGTTGGTTAAAACTAATTTTTTGAAATGTTTATCCTCAGTTGTGTCCACTGAATATTTGATACTGGCCTGCATGCTGAGAATATCCCATGAATTGATAAACTGTACTATGAAGGAGGAAATAACATAAATGCTGAACAAAGACTTCTATTTGGTACATGTAAGGTACATCTACAGTAAGATAAGCATGTTAAGGGATTTTGTTTCCATGATTCTGATAGCCTATTTTTTTTCTCTCTCAAATGAGCGTCTTATTTGATTATAGTGCCCACTGTTCATTTTAATGTCCAGAGTGCTGCACTGGTTTACACAAATTCCTTTCTTTTTACTGTCTTTGTTTGCACAGAGTTATAGATGAATTGGTTAGTTGTTTGTGTAGTCTTGAATATAGGCAGAGTGAACTAAAACTGTATTGCTGCCCTTTCCAAACATGGGTTCTGTAAAGCCTCTTCTGAAGCCATATTTATTGTAAGTAGTTGCTGTTTTGCTAGTTGCAGCTGCAGTGCTGAGTATGAAAGAAGTGAATCCCAGATGAACCAAAGATTAAGCTGAGAGGACATTTTGTACTGATTTATTTTTTATTTGTATATCTATTTTTGTACTTGCTTTTTCCTATGTGCAAAAACATATATATTTGTTTTTATATTTTGATTTTTGTATGAATATTGTATTACAAACGCCTTACTGTATAATACTGATGCAATAGCCAATGTGTTTGTGATGTTAAAGCTCTATTTTAAAATAATTTTTTTTTTCTCTTTAGTTTATTTCCTGTTATTGTTGTAGTTGGAATGCAATGAGCATTGGGCCTCACCTCCAGAGTGCTCAGTTTTCATCCCATCTAATTTAAATTTACAGTTTTCTGTGAACCGGACATGGCACATAAATACTACTATTTCTAGAAGAGGTAACATTTTTGAGGGGCGGTTGGTGTTTGTATGCGTGTGATTAGAGGAACAGCCTGCTTGCTTGGGGTGGGGGCGCACATAAGTGCCTGATGCCATTTAGAGTCAGCCGCTCTTGTCAGGAATGTACGGCCTCTGCGCGGGGAGATCATGTACTCGATGCGCTTGCTTTATTTTTAACATACAGGGTGGGTCAAACTCTGGCTTTCAGGAATGACCGTACTGTGCGCGGCGCCTACAACCCCTTCCCCTCGTCCCCTAGTTCAGGACATTCCCTCCGCATTTGGAAACCAGCTCACTGACCGGGACCGGTCTGTATCAATGGGAATGTAATTGGTTCATTGGCAGAGGAACCTCAATATAAACACCCTCGACAGGACAGCGTCCAGAAACAAGTAAGTGTATATTGAAGGCATTGCTTATGTCCTTGACAAATAAAACGAATGATAGGCTACTGCTTAATGGCAGTGTCATAATTTGTCGCTTAGGAGAAAGCTTGTTTGTTGTTGTTGTAGTAAAGTTCAGTTTTTCCAAACCACCTGTTGTAGTCTACCAATGCGCCGACGCGTCATTGTGGCTGTCGTTGTATTCAAGCACAATGATTTAGTTTACGACTGTATTTGCTGCTATTGTGTTTTATATATTTTGTAATACTTTATTTGATAACTCTAAACGGTATTGAATTAAAAAAAGTAGACTGATTTAGGCGGAAGTTCTCCCGTTCACCGCAAGGTTTGGTGAAGGCGCAATGACAAAAAGCTCTCAAGGAACGCCTGCTTTGTAGAGCAGTATAGCACACTCAAGGCCCGAATGGCTAATGCTCTTTTGTGGACCTTGTTAACTTGAGTGATTTTCTTCTATTTTTTATACAATATATTCCTTCCATACGTTTCTCCTATTTCTGTAGACTACATCAATATGTAATTTAGTGCGTATATCATTGAATGACATCTGTGTAGTGTCAAAGACTTTGAAATAACAATGAGCACACTACAAGTGAGGTAGCTTAGTCCCCATAAAAGGACAAGTGTGACTTGTGCCATGCAACCAGACCAACAGTCTGGATAATGAGGAACATTCAGTGTAAACATACTCCAAGAATAGTTTACTATCGATTCACAGGATCCAGTTAAACATTGTTTCAGTCAAAACATGATCATATGGCAATGTCTTACGTACTGCATGCTGTCTACCATAAATGATGTAACCCACATGATGGATAATCATTTAAGGCCATTATGGAGGATGGAAAACATAAATATTCTACACTAGCCTTTTAAATGTGGAGCTGTCTAGGTTCAGAACCATAATGTTCTATATTGGCAAAATGGTGCTCACTGGTTAAGTTTTAGCTCCCCCGCACACCACCTCATACATTTCAAAGACAACTGTGCATAAAAGTGCACATAGGTGTAAGAGGAGGGGTGGAGATGACTGTGAGCCCATTAGCTCTCTATGGGAGAGGAGTAGAGAGCAGTCTTAGCAGCACACAGATGTAGGCTCACACTGTAGGGTTTTAACCTGGCTTCAACCACGAGGACTGTGGAGGGGTGCTGATGAAAGTGAATCCCCCATACTGTAGCTGTTCAGTTGTGAAACCAGAGCTGCCTGCCATTCCTCCGTATTGATTCATATCCACTCTGGTGATAGCTCCCATGTTTCCGACACGTCCGACACTTTCTGCCGGGTCCAGCTGCTCCTGCTACTACAATGACACACTGAGGGTCACGCCCTTCTTTAATTACAGCCTGTGTGTGTCTCACACTGACGCACGGTCCGCTCAGGCAGCACACCGCTTGTGAGGCCTGAAGTGTTCTGCTCTGTGGAAGCATCAATGGATATTATACTGTAATAACAGCTGTAGGAGTTTGGATTTTTACTTATATCTTTATTATATAAATATCACACAGTTTAAAGTTTTGAATGTTTTAAATATGATTATGATTAAACCCATTTTCTGTTGAAGGTAGAAATGTAATGGTACTTCACAATGTTCTTGTGTGTGTGTGTGTACATACAGTATATTGTTGATTGGAGCATGCACAACAAGGACGGCAGCACTCGAATGCCCTCAAGCATGAGAAAACAACTGTGATTAAGGTTTATATTAATAAACTGTGACTTGACACCTAGGAGTAGATGCTACAGTATTCTTTTATACAGTATTCTTTAAGGAATGTTCTGTATGACCTCTGCTAGTAGAGACAGTGGTTTGTAGCCTGGTCCATGTTGTGTGTGTGCGTGTGTGTGTGTGTGGGGGGGGGGGGGGTGCATGACATCCATGCTGGTGGGTGGAGGCATCATGGGCTGATAGCATGCCCTCTGCACAGGCCTGATACTAGCGAGGAGGGAAACCTGTGGGTGTCATGGTCTCTCACCGAGGCCCCTTCATCTGACCTAGTGGTTCTCAAACATGTTGAGACTCAGAGACCCAAAGAAATGCATACACATATACAGTACATTAGCAAATATAAAACATTTAAAGCATACAGTATTAAATATTAAATAGTGTAATTTCCCATTAACTCATGTTAACATGATTAATTATCCCACAAATAATGGAATTTGATATCTGCTAAATGTATGTTGTATATTATTACAGTACATATCAATATCACATGCCTGTGTTTGTATTGCTTTTATAAATAGATTTACAAAACACAATCATGTAATATGATCGTCTCTAGTGAGGGCAGTGTCCTCAATGTGTTGTGTCATGGCACAAGGACACTGAAAGGGTTGTGCTGGATCCCAGACCTGTCTCCCTCCTTCCACACAAGCCCTGCTACCCAGACAATGGAACCTAACTGTAGCATCAACACAAATGCTTGCAGTAAAACATTGACATGTCAGTTAGCTGTTAACATTGCTGTAGCCTTTTGTTCTGACTGAACTGTATCTTTAACAAGAACATCGCTTCAAAACAATTTGAAGTACAATTACATGTAGGAATTGTAAATGTTGCTGGAGGATTCCACCTATGTCGGGGTTTGAACCAATATCCTTTAAGCAGGGATACAACCTCCCATCAGCAGTCTATCTTTACAGCCTAATGTCTGACATTGTTTAGCTGTAGCCATCAGCGTGTGCACTTCAGTATAACACCACATGAGGACACTCAAGTTTGGGAACATTTACCACTGTGAGCCCACATTATACTGCCGTTGGTAACAAAAACTCACAGCGGACAAGATAGTAATTGATGTAGACTGTAATATAAGCAGCAGGTTTTCTTCTGC